>CAUYQV010153473.1:0-80104 GCA_963574575.1 Galagoides demidoff
TAGCTGTATACATTAATGCAAACATGGGGTACATTGTACTGTTTTCATATACAATTTGAAATACTTTCATCAAGCTGGTTAACATAGATTTCATGTCATTTGCTTAGTCATTGTATCAAGACATTTATATTCTAGTTCTAGAAAAGTTCATTTGTACCCTTGTTAGACAGATATATAGGTGATCTTTCCCGTCACCCTCCATTTTTCAAACTACCAAAACTTGTCCTATTCAGGTCATCAACAACTTCCATCATTAAATCCAGGGGCCAATTCTTAGTACTCATACTACTTGTCTTAGCAGCTCTCAATAGAGTGTGACCCACTCTATTGACCATCTCTCATTCCTGAAAGACTTTTATTAACTTGTTTCCCAGAACTTCACACACAAGTTGTTTTCCCTTTTGCTTTTCTGGCTACTGAGTTCATCAGATTTCCCTAGGTCATGATTTCCTAGGTCATAACCTCTACATGTTGGTTTGCTCTTGAAGTCATTCCTGAAACCTCTGTTTCCATACATACCCTTTTGTTTCCAAATGCCAGATCCTCATCCAGGAATGTAGCTCTTAATGCCACTTTTATGCTGATGACTCCTGAATGTATATCTTTAGCTTGGACTTCTAGATATTTATGTGTGATATATTCTTGTATTTCAAGCTTAACATGTACAACAAAATTGAGCATCTTGTATCCCCTATACAAAGCTGTCCCTTTTCTAGTCTTTGGCACTTTGGATAAGGGTAATTCCACACTTTTAGTTGTTCAGGTAAAAAATCTTGGTGCCATCCTTGACTTTTTACTTTCTTTCACATCTCATACCTTCTCTGTTAGCAAATCCTATAGACTTAGCCTTCCACTTACAATTATTTTCCCCTCTCCACTCTTATGACAAACTGCCAACAAGTCTTGGTAGGCTTTCTGCAATAATCTCACTGCCACTCCAGTTTTTAGCTTTCTCCCCTCCAGTTTGTTCTTAAGATAGCAGTCTAGACAATGACTTTGAAACTTAGGTCAGATGATGTCTCTCTGGAGCTCAGCATCTTGTAATAGCTTCTCAGCTTCCTTCAAGGTAAAAGCCAAAGTCCTTTCTATGATAGTTAGGGGTTTATGTGATATGTACCTACTCCCTATGGTGTTACCACCTGACCTCATATTCATCACACCCCTTCCACTCTCAGTCAGAGTGGCTTCTTTCTTCTTTCATGAATGTGTCAGGCATGTCTCCTGCTCAGGGCCTTGCACCTTCTTCCTGGAATGCTTTACCTTTTATGTCTCATGCCTTCATTTTATACAAATACCTTTTCAGTGATTGTTTTTCTGGCAACTCAGTTTCAATGTTTTTGTTCTGTCCCATTTTCCATTATCCTCCTCTGCATTATTATTTCTTCTTGGGATTGATCATGATCTTATATATAGTAGGCTTTTCTATTTATCTTGTTTGTGCTATAAATGTCTTACTAGATTTAAATATCCATGAGGGCTTGATTCATTTTGTTATTCCATATGCCAGTATTTTGTATATGCTTGTATATGTCAAGTAAAATATTCATGTGTTCTTCTCAGATGAAATGAAAACATACAGAGTATGTTGAAGTGATGCTAGTGTTCGGTATGTTTTGGTTTTTATTATTGTGTTTACATACATCATTCATGCAGCATGCTTCGTAAACTCAGCAATGTGTCCTGAGGAGTTACATATACATGCCTTTATTGTGGTATGGCTCATTCATTTTCACTGCCGCATAATATTCCATAGTGTGTATATGGAGCATATCACAGTTTCTATTAGTTTTCTCATTATGGATGGGAATTTACATTGTTTTTATTTTAACTTATTGCAAAGATGAACTAAAACTTCTACGCATGCATGTTTCAGGTGGTCCCTATTAGTTTAATAAAAAATGAGCAATGAAATTTCAAGGACAGGAGCTATGTAGGTTTCTATGCTTAATAACTTTATCAAAATGCCAATTACACTCTGAGCAGCAGTGTGGGAGGCATCTTAATCTGCTCTAACTTTATTAAAAATAGTATTTTCATATTTTGTAAGTTTTTACTATTCTGGCAGGTTAAAAATCAATGGTGCATATAGATTGTTTATCTTTCAGTTTTAATTTCCCTTATTGCTATTGTATCTTTTAATCTGCTAACCATTTGCACTGCCTATTCTGTGGATTGTTTCTTGTGGATGCATCTACTTTTCAATTTTATTGCTTTATTTTTTATGATTTCTAGTCATAATTTGCATTTTATTGATATTTACCTTGTGTCTGTTATGTATTTTAAAAATATTATCCTATACTTTTCCATTTCATTTATAATTTTCATGCTGGCATTTGTCATACAAGTAAACAAATGTAGTATGTGAAAATTATATGATTTACTTTATTTTAATTTTTTTCTGTCCCACTTAAGGAAGCCATTCTTAGTTCAAGATCCTAAACAATGTCTTTTTCTTCTAACAGCCTTATTTTTACTTAAGTCTTTAATTCTTTTGGAATTCTATTTTTACGAACAGTGTATGTTACAGAACAGCCTTTATTTGACTTTTATTTTTGCAATTAAATGTCAAATTGGCTCACCCGTTAAGCAAACTTCTGTTTTAAATGGCATCTTTATCAAACACTCAAACGATGTGTCTGGTTCTTGCCTACCAATTCTGTTTCATTGATCTATTTTCTATTCTCCTGCTAATATTATGCACATATTTTTCTAGATATTTTATCAGACTCATTTATTGTGGCTCCTTGAGATACGCTAAGAAGAAATATATAAAATAGTCAGGCATGTAATCACAGCTACTCAGGAGGCTGAGGTGGGAGCATTGCTTGAGGCCAGGAATTTGAGAGCAGCCTTGGCATCATAAGACCTCATGGCTCGAAAAAGGTGGAAAAAAGGAAAAAAAAAAAACAAATAGATAAGCAGTGTATAAAGTGTATAAGCAGTTCTTTCTCAGAAGTTTTGCAGTTAATGTTCCTATAGTTCAAGTAGTGTAAAGAAAGGTCAATTGGTGGCTCTTAACTAATCAAGTGTTTATGTATATACTTTTCAAGAGACTAGCTATTAGAAATGCAGGATTTACTCCTCTGAGCTGTTCAGTCTTCTCAGTGAATGTTCAGAATGACAAATGTAAAGCATCTGTAACTTCATTAGCTCCCTACCTATTTTCCAATTGTTATCAAGTAGCAAAGCCAACATAAAATCAATAGTTTCCTTTTGCTATCCCACAGGGAAAGACAGCTTGCAAAACAATCACTAGTATCCAATTGAGATCAGCATTTTATGGCAACGTATTATTTCTAAGCTAACTTATTTTTTTAATTACCCGGAAAATTAAAGTGAATTTCAATTTGGAAGAGGATGTCTAATTAACCCAGGTTTCGCTTCACTTTTAGCAATGTAGCTATTACTGTATACATGAATAAAGAAATGATTTAATTACTATATAAAACATCATTTTAAAGTACAAGTTAATGTCTCACCACTGACATATATGTTCATAGTTAATATATATGCATGCAGATTTATGTCCAAAAATTGAAAATGGCTTTAAATTAATTAATGGTATGTGCTTACTTTTTCAATTATATCCTCCCTTGTTTTGGAAACAAAGGACTTACCCTGAAGCAGTCTGCTCAATTTTCTCAAAATTATGATCATGCCTTCTTTTTATAATAAGTCATAATTCTGGAACACTTAAAGCTTTCTAATTTTTTCTAAGAATACCTTATATCTAAAATAATTTCTTCTAAAACATCCTAATAACATCTGTCTTTTCATAGAATTTTTAATATTTCTTTCTTTCTTTCTTTTTTTTTTTTTTTCTGACACAGAGTCTCACTTTGTGGCCCTCAGCAGAGGGCCATGGCGTCATAGCTCGAACTCTTGGGCTCAAGCGATTCTCTTGCCTCAGTCTCCCAAGTACGGCAGCTGGGTCTACAGGTGCCCGCCGCAATGCCTGTCTATTTTTAGACATGGGGTCCTGCTCTTGGCTCAAGCTGGTCTTGAACCTGTGAGCTCAGGCAATCCACTTGCCTTACCTCCCAGAGTGCTAGAGAATTTTGAATATTTTAATTTTTCTTTCTATGCATGAGAAAAAGGGTTTTAATTACAGTTGCTAAGATTCTGGCTTTGAAAGAAAGCAGGTTTGGTGGAGGTTGGGGGAGAATATATTCTACTGGTTCTATTTATTTCATGGGTTATACTCTGTTTTGTGTTTTTTGTGTGTTTATAAAAGCCTCACTCTCTGCCTGATTTCCTTTCCCCTTTATCGACTTTAGGGAGGGGCACTGGGAGAAATCCGGTAGCAGTAATTACCATTGAGATAATCTATTTAGAAACAGAGCTGCTATGTCTGACAGTTTCTATTGAAGTTGCTGCCTAGCAATTCCTGCCACCAGGGAGTAATATAGACTGGATTGCTCCTAATCTTTGAGTCTTCTCTTTAGCCTCATTCTAAAACGTGAATTTTGGCTTTGGTTGAGTCCTCACCACAATGAATGAATAGGAGGCCAAGTAGAAGTAAAATAAAGACTGTTATGTTTACCTTATGGAAAAGGAAAAACGATATTACTTTTATTGTAATAGTATCAAGCACAAAATGAACATTTCATTTATTTCTGTAGGTGTAAAGGCATGGTGTTAATTCCTCAGCTTCTTTGTTGTAGAGCTGTGTCCCCATGATTTTCCTCATAGTACTTAAACTCGTTCTTTCCTGAATGTTGGAACAGAATATATATTCTTATTAAAATAATATGTTTGATAATTATTTTGAGTTATCATGCTATCCTCAAGGGAACGGGAAAGGAATGTGACTCAAAACTAGGTAACATTCAGTTATCAAATATTAATACAGTGAGTATTCAAGAAATAGTAAGTGTTTTCTGAAGCAATTTGAAGGCGAGAATAGAAGAAAGGAAATGCATACCTTCGCATGAAAATTCTACTTCAACCCTGTAAACTGTGATAAAGGTCAAAAACTGTGTGCGCACCACTGCACCAATATTAGAATGGATATTGTAAGAGAAAAATAAAACTAATAATTTCCTTACAAAGGAATGAAATTCCGATATATACATGAACCTACCTTAAAAACACGCTAAGTAAAATAAACCAGACAAAAAGAACAAATACTGTGTAATTCCACTTATATCAAGAATCAAGAGTCGTCAAATTCATAGAGGCAGAAAGTAGAATGGGGATTGCTAGGGAATGGCAGGAGAGGGAAATGGGAGATATTGTTTAATGTGTATAGAGTTTCTGTTTGGGAAGAAAATGAAATTCTGGACATAAATAGCGGTGATGGTTGTAAAACATTGTGAATGTACTGAATGCCACTGAACTCTATAGTTAAAATGGTAAATTTTATGTTTACTACAATGGCAAAAAAAAAAAAACAGGTAAGAATAAAAATAAAATTTTTGTGCACAGGAACTAATGTGCATCCTCAGGTGACACTTAAAAACCAAAGAGTCATTTTCATTTTCAAGAAATATTTGGCAGACTTGTACATTCTCTCATTCCCAGCAATTTGGGGAATAACTATCAGGCACAGACAGCAAGCCCTCTTACTACAGAGTTATAATAATAACACGTTAAGAGCAGCTTATTCTCACTATTAGCCCCAGTGAAAGCCATGTGGAAATGTGGCCGGGGAGGAGCATTGTGGAATAGAAACTGGCACTCCTCCTGCTGTGCCTCCATTGTGTCCCTCCTCCAAGCCATCATTCCTAGACCTCAGGAATCAGGTACCTTAAAAGTGGAGACCATTTGGTAAACAAGATATTAGGATAGCTCATGGAGAGGTAGGCTCCAGTCCACACCGAAGAAGATAGTACCCAGAACAAGTAAATCCCAGTGAAAAAAGTTTTCAAAATGATTTTTTAAGCTGGACTTGACCTTTTCATTTCCACCGATTCATTTTCTCTTCCAACAAAATACTCTCATTCGCAGGAAGTGTAGCTGGGTTTAGAAAGCATTTTATTGGGAAAGACAGGAAAAAACTATTTCTCTGTTCCAGCCATTTACCTTTTGTCCTGAGAACGTTATTATATTAACTATTTCAATGTACTTATCTCATTCTTTGCAATTCTTTATAGGCTGTAATCAGATTAGCTGATGTCCCAGGCTGAGCTTTAAACGATCAAAAATACATTCTGCAGCCTTTCCAACTTTTATTGTGTTTACTAGTAAGGGTGTAGAGAGTTCTGAGCAAATCTCCTCAGATCTTAATTCAAGGAAGCTAATTAATTTAGCTGGGAATGAGAGCAACAAATACAACTTTTATGCAGATACCTGAATATTCAAAACCTGCTTGACTCAAAGACGTGCCTTTAAAGGGAGCGAGAACGGACTCTATATATGAGACGTTTCTAACTGCATGATTATTAATATATAATTCAATGGAGCATAAAACCAATTTGGGAAAGAAATAGGTGAGAGCATAAATACCTTAATGGGCAAAGAGGAAATGCCTAAGGAATAGATAAGAGTTTATTGGGTGTTCATCTACACTGTATCCTAACAAGAAGCCCACTGCCTACTGTCATATAATCCAGAAGAAAATTGAAAAGCTTATTTTAAAAAACTTCTTAATGGTCTTGATTTTCCTATATTTTTGTTAACTTTGATTTTGCTTACTTTAAATTAGCATAACTAATTTTTTAAAATAACATCTTTGCATGCAGATTATCATTTATAATCCATCTGTTATATTAACGTCTCAAATAAACTGTCTGATCAGAATGCAAACCAAAGGGTAAAGGGTCATTAGAAAACCTGAGATTCACAAAATGAAACTGTCAGGAAAAATGTTATATCACAAAAACAATTACTGCTTTAATTCTTTTGTCATCTTGTTGAGTAGCTGCTATTCTGCCATATTCTCGCCGAAAACCTTAAAATTATCGTTTGTCTTTCCCCACAGTTAATGTTAATCTTCTGCTTTGCAACGATTTTCCTTTATAAAGCTTTATGAGTTTTGTTTTTATTTTAGGGTGAAAATTATATGTATGCACTATTTATCCTGCCTGATTTGAAAATCCCAAAGAAATTTAAATTATACATTGACATCTAAGCAAGTGCTACAAACGAAGACTCTCTTTAAAGGAACTGTATTATTCATCTAATGTACATTTATAATTACTGCTAACTTGATTTCTCAAAAGACATAACTTCTTCATGATCGTGTTTTTACGGCAGCAGAAAAAAGTCTTTATTTGTCAAATCCACATTAGCTCAGTATGTTGAAAGATATTAAAATGTGTGTATTTCAAAGTCTTGATTGAGAAAACTTTACACATATATTTGGTGCTTATTTCCCTTAAAATTAAAGGGGCGAATTTACCTTTCTCAACAAATGAAATAATCTTAAAAAGTAATTAAGGAGTTTGAGAAAGGATTATGAATGCATAATACTTAATATAGGCAATTATGGTTTTCACTACAACTTTATTGGATATATTGATACAAATACACATTATGATTATATGACATAATATCACATGGTGTGCCACTTCCTGTATATATGTGCATAATAATTTTAAAAAGCAGAAACAAGATTTTAGAAGACAGCTTAAAATAATAGCACAGGTATTATTTATGTTATAGAGATGTCCCAGGAATTTATTAAGGGTTTTATTTCAAGCCACTGGTGCCTTTTACATTATGACTGGGAGTAATGAACTTGGAATACAATGTAAGCTGATGGAGTTTTGTATACCCTCCTAAGAAGTTGTGTGTTTTATTGCTTATGTCCACTCATTTGTGTAGAAACTAGAAGGGCATTCATGTGCAGATGGTGCTCAAGTCAAAGCTTTGATGACTCTTAGGTTTACTCATATGTAAACATATCTAAAGTTTGGGTAGAAGTAGGCTTGTCAATTAGCCTTTTAGAAAACACATAGCAAGACGGGAAAACAAAGGCATACACCTAATGAGCTCAAGGCAGTGAGACATATTGCAAGGAAGAGTTAATCTGCCGCTTAGATTGTGCTGTTTTTCAAGCCCTTAGCCAGTTGTTAAGTCCTAGCATAAGTTAATTGCAATCAGAGAACAAATAAAATATTAAAATTGAATTAGCCTAAGAAGCAGTTGCATTATTTCAGCATTTTTTTTATTCTCCTGAAGAAATGAAGTGAGTAGTGGTTTCCTAAAGATTACATGGCATGTGGGAGCTTTGCCAATGACAGGAGATACTAGTCTCATCTCAGGCACTAGTCCCACTGAATACCAGGCGTTAACCGGCGTGATGGAAGCATCCACAGGCATCAGCCACTGATATACTGCCTTTGGCAGGCATGAACAGCAGCAGTGACTTCTAGGGGCATTAGCAGTAACTTCTAAGTATCATGCATTAATAATCATTTCTCGAGCTCCTTAATTACTTTTTAAGATAATGACAAAATTGTTGCTGCCTATTAGAGTCAAGCAAAAGGAAACCTCACTATAGGGACCTAGACAACATTAATGGCAAGATGATCACTTCTGCCACCTTTTGGTCAAAGAGACACATGAGTCACTTTCTAGGTACTTCTGGAACCATTTAAAAATATTGTTCTTTTTTATTTATTTTTGTTTTCAGAGACAGAGCCTCACTTTGTTGCCCTGGGTAAAGTGCCGTGGTGTCATAGCTCACAGCAACCTCAAACTCTTGGGCTCAAGCAATTCTCTTGCCTTAGCCTCCCAAGTAGTTGGAACTACTGGCGATTTTTAGAGATAGGGTCCCACTCTGCTCAGGCTGGTTTCGAACATGTGAGCTCTAGAAATCCACCCACTTCGGCCTCTCAGAGTGCTAGGATTACAGGTGTGAGCCACTGCACCCGGCTCCAATATTGTTCTTTTAAATGCTATGGATTTTCTACAAATGAATGGGGACAGAGGCTGAGAACACTAATTCATGCCTATTATTTTGATGATATTTTTTAATGGCTTTGTAACCTCAAAAATATACATTACATATATAAGTAATTTTAAATATACTCAATGCATGCGTTCCTGAGAAGTGTGCTATTACCTAATCTTTATACATAAAATATGTTATTTTATTCATTTTAAAAGAGCAGTGTATATCCATTTATTTATTTTCTGGGCATATAATTTTATTTTAAACAAATATAAACACCTTATTTTTCATTCTCTTTCTATTCATTCCTCAAACCACTTTATAAATATTTCTTGATTATACACTATTAATACATTTCAGGCACATCCCACATACACCAATGATATATTGATCTTTTGTATAAATATTTTAAAATAATCTTGAACCTGCAGAAAAGTTACTTTTTTTTTAATCCTTAACTGTGAGAGGGCAGTTTGCTAACTCGATACCCTTAACACCCTCCCCCCAGCAGTTTCGTTTCTATTTCTACGTAAGTGACGTAGAGGAATGCCTTTGTTCATGGCACTCAGGTCAGACGGTTAGCATTACTAAATAGCCACTATCTAATTTTCAGGTCCTATTTCAACAACAATTGTACCAATTTGTCCTTTATGACAAAAAGATCCTGTTCAGAATCAGATATTGCTTTAGTTTATCAAATACCTCTGACCTTCTTCAGTCTGAAATAGTCCCTCAATCATGGACTTTCATAATCTTGATATTCTTGAGGATTATGGCCAGTTACTTTGTAGAATTTCCCTCAATTTGAGTTTGTCTGGTGTTTCCTTATTATTGGCTTCAAATTATCAAGAGATGCTGTGTTATTCTCAATGCTTCCTAATAGGAGGTGCATAATTGTGACTTGACTCATTGTTGACAATGCTGACTCTGTTTACTTGCATAATATGTCATCTGCCAGGGAGTAGACAATCTACTTTCCATCTTCAAATTAATAAGTATTTTAGGAAGTAGGGAGACTATATGAATGTTTTGTTCAGCATCAAATGTTAAATAAATGTACTTATTCATTTAAACAGTCTGGGTTCACATTTTCTATTTTATTGACTAGACTACTATCCACTATGCTCGGTATTCATCTTAATCCCAGATTTGGACATCAAGGGCCTTTTTAACTTGTGTCCTTTTGAAATGTTCCCACTATTCTTTGTGAGTATCTTTGTTTTTTGACACAAGAGGATATTCCAGGTTTGGTCGTGCTTTTTCCCAGCACTAGGTCTCAAATCGTCCATTTTCAAAAAGTCTTAATTTAGTTTAGTGAAGATTGGTATTTAAATGCCAGGATGTGGATAGGCCAATAGCTCAATGCTATTGGGTAAGTTCCTGCTCCAAGTTCTGTGTGTGTGGCAGGGTACATGCACATATATGTAATATACAGTGTATATATATACCATAGACTGTTCACATATGTGGATGTCATTCTCACTCTGCTTAGAACCCAGTCCCCCATGTCACTTCCCTTCACGTGGCTATCCTCATCAACTTGCTTGAGCTTTAACTCCTCATGCCAGAAAACCCCTCTTCATTAAGCTAGCTTTCTCAAAATCCACCCAGTAGCTTTAGAACTGAATTGATAAGGAAAATAAGGGGAGGGAAAGGAGAAATGGATGACAGGGTGAAGGCAAAGGGAAAAGTCCTTCATTCGCTTTAACTATTCAGTTACAGAAAATGTTCAATGGTAACAGCACCTACAGAGCTGAAGAGGTGGAAACTTAAGCGTGGCGATAATGTCACTAGCAATCAGAACACCATAGTAGCCACAAATGATCTAGATCATACTATTGCCGCTCCTCCTTTGCCGTGATTTGCTTCTAAAAAAACGTGGGGAAAATGATCATTAACTAATTAATTCTACATTCATAGACTTTATTCCTTTTTATAATCATCTATAACATTTCGAAACAAAGATTTTATTTAACACATTGATGGTTTTAATCAAAGTAAGGGAGTTTCCAACAGAAATGAGAGTGAAAAGAGAGGGAGCTAGGAGCTGAAAATAAGACTTTCCAGGGCCCAAAATAGGAGTTTGACCCATGGGCCCTCCATGAGGTGGAGGAGTAGCACCTGAGACTCCACAGTAGTGATACTTCCTCAAAGGGGGAGAACGTGTCTCAGTTGGATTTTTGCCTCTGAATCCATATTTTGGTGCTTGATATGTCTATTGTTCTAATCACCATGTAGAATCTCATAAACAAATATTGCCCAAAACACAAGGAAAAAAGCTGCAATAAGAAAAAAATACCAGAAACAATACATAAAATATTTAAGCATTCCCTGCCAAGGAGTTCACATAGTGGACTCATCAGATGGAGAATTTAAAATAGTTTTGTATTAAATGTTTAAAAACTTAAACACTGGAAAGAATGAGTGAGCAGTAAGAGACTATCAAATAGTGCTAGTCATTTTTTAAAAAAATTAAAATGGAGCTTTTAAATTTAAAAGTTATTAAGTTATCAACTCAAGGTTATATAAAATAGCCAAAATATCGTCATCAGCGACACTGACGACTTTTTTCCTTAAATCACAAGTCCCTCATTTATAGCCAATATCTCCAACTCTTAACTAAAAGATAATTGCAAAATTTTTAATGAATTATCAGAGAGTAAATAAGAAACAGTAATAGACTTTTTCTATAAGACTAATATTACATAAATATAATATAAACATGAAATTTAGTTATATATGTAAAAAATGGTAATTTTTAGTTCATATCAGTAATGCAAGAGTTGTTTAAAATTGGAATATGCAGCATACTTCATTGGATTGCACCAGTTTTATTGTACTACGTAGATTTTGCAATTTGCAAATGGAAAGTATGAGGCAACTTGGCATCCAGCAAGTGAATCTGTGCCATTTTTTCAATTGTATGTGTTCACTTCCTGTCTCTAGATCCCATTCTGGTAATTCTCACAATACTTCAGACATTTTCATTATTATTAGATGATTTAGTAAACTTTAATCAGTGTTCGTTGACTACTTCACTAACGTGCCATTCCCCTGTCTCTCTCCCTCTCCTCAGGTCTCCCTATTCCCTGAGATGTGACCAATTGAAGTTAGCTAATTATTAGCCCTAGAATGACCTCAAAATGTTTAAATGAAAGAGACAGCCACACACTTCTCACTGTAAATCATAACTAAAAATAATCAAGCTTAGAGAAGAGGAAATGTCTAAAGCAGTGGTTCTCAACCTTCCTAATGCCGTGACCCTTTAATACAGTTCCTCATGTTGTGGTGACCCCCAACCATAAAATTAGTTTTGTTGCTACTTCATAACTGTAATTTTGCTACTGTTATGAATCATAATGTAAATATCTGATATGCAGAATGGTCTTAAGTGACGGTTGTTCAACCCTCAAAGGAGTCATGACCCACAGGTTGAGAATCGCTGGTCTAAAGCCAAGACAGACCAACAGTTGGGCCTCTTGTGCCAAACAGCCAAATTCTGAATTCAAATGAAAAGTTCTTGAAGGAAATTAAAAGTGCTACTTCAGTGAACCTACAAATAATAAGAAAGTGAAACAGGCTTTTTGGTGATTTAGAGAAAATTTTGAGTAGTCTGGATAGAAGATCAAACAAGACTCAACATTCCCTTAAGCTAATGCCTTAACTCTTCAATTCTATGAAGGCTGACAAAGGTGAGGAAGGTGTAGAAGAAAGGTTTGGAACTAGCTGAGGTTAGTTCATGGGGTTTAAAGACAGAAGCCATTTCCATAACATAAAAGTGCAAGGTGAAGCAGCTAGTTACCCAAAATATCTAGTTCAGATCCTGAATGAAGGTGGCTACACTAGTAGATTTTCATTGTAGATGAAACAGCCTTATATTGGGAAAAGACACATCTAAGGCTCCATAGTTAGAGAGAAGTTAGTGTCTGGCTTTAAAGCTTCAATTAATAGCTAACTCTATTGTTTTTAGCTAATTCTGCTGGTGACTTTAAGTTGAGGCCAGTGCTCATGCACCATTTCTTTTTCTTTTGTGACAAAGTCTCACTTTCTTGCCCCCGGTGGAGTGCTGTGGCATCATGGTTCACAGCAACCTCAACTCTTGGGCTCAAGAGATCCTCTTGCCTCAGCCTCCCAAGTAGCTGGGAGTACAGGTGCACGCCACAACACCCAGCTATTTTTTTAGAGACAGGGTCTTGCTCTTGCTCAGGCTGGTCTTGAACTCCTGAACTCAAGCAATCCACCTACCTCGGCCTCCCAGATGCTAGGATTACAGAAGCAAGCCGCTGCGCCTGGCCCTTCATGTATCATTTCTGAAACTCTATGACAATTAAGAATTATGCTAAATCTACTCTGCCTGTGTTCTGTAAATGAAACAACAAAGCCTGGATGAAAGCATATCTGTTCAGAGCATCATTTACTCAATATTTTAAGCCCACTCTTGAGACCTGTTCAGGGGAAAAAAAAAAAAAAGATTCCTTTCAAAATCCTGATCACTGACAATGTGCACTTATCATCCAAGAGCGCTGATGGAAATGCATAAGTATAATAGATTAATGTTGTTTTCATGCTTTCTAACACAACATCCATTCCTTAGCCATGGATCAGGAATAATTCTGATGTTCGACCTATACTATTTAAGATATACATCTTATAATACTATTGCTGCCATCAATACTGATTCCTCTGATGGATCTGGGTAAAGTAAATTGAAAATCTCCTGGAAAATACTTACCATTCTAGATACCATCAAGAACATTCATCATTTGTGGGAAGAGATCAAAATATCTACTTTAACAGAAGTTTTTAAAAAGTTGATTTTAATCCTCACGGTTGACTTTGAAGGATTCAAGACTTCAGTGGAGGAATTAACTGCAGATGTGGTGGAAATAGCAAGAGAACTAGAATTAGCAGCTTGAGGATGTTACTGAATTGCCAAAATCTCATGATCAAACTTAAGTGAATAAGGAATTGCTTCTTATGAACAAACGAAGAAATTGGTTCCTGGAGACAGAATCTGCTTCCGATGAAAGTGTTGTGAACATGGTTGAAACGGCAGTGAAAGAATTAGACATGAACTTAGGTAATAAAGCAGTAGAAAGTGTTTTGAGAGGATTGATCTCAATTTTGAAAATAGTTCTACTCTGGATAAAATGCTGTCAAACAGTATAGCATTCTACAGAGAAATATTTTGTGAGTCAATTGATATGGTAAATTTCATTATTGTTTCATTTTTAGAAGTTTCCCCACCTACATTAATCTTCAGCAACCACCAGCCTGATCGGTCAGTGCCATCAACATGGGGCAAGACCTTCCATCAGAAAAAAGATTATAACTCACTGAAGGGTTGGATGATTATTGGCATTTTTTAAACAGTAAAGTACATATTTTTAAATTAAAGTGTGTTCATGGTTTTTTCAGACAATGCCTATCACATATTTATACTATGGTGTAAACACAACTTTTATACGCACTGAGAAGCCAAAACATTCATGTGACTCACTTGACTGCAGTATTCACTTTACTGGATTGGTCTGGAACGGAACCTGCACTATGCCTGGGGTATGCCTGTACATAAGTGTAATTTCATACACTAAGTTATAAAAGGAAAAAAAATCATATGATTAGTTCAACAAGCTTTTCATACAATTCAATATCATTTATTATTTGAAAAATTTGGAGCCAACTAGGAATAGAAGGGAACTTCCTTGAACTGACATATTATGCAGGATAATTAACACCAGCTAGTTAAACCCAAGCAGGTCCACAGTTTAATGTGATTGTTTTGGTTGCTGGTCTTCACTGAAGTCGTAATTTACTGTGGGTTGGACAGTGGAATGCTCTCCTTCAAGTAGGTAGATGCTGTGGCCCACCTCCTATAACTGCCTTAAAGAATAAAGAGCATATTTCCCCAGATGTTCGGAGTACAAATCCTTGAGTAGTCATCCTCTTTGGGGACTTTCTCAGCTAAAGAAAAATTCCTTGACCAAGATCATGACCCATTTCTATGGCAGCCTCCATCCAATGACTGATTGACATGTTGGTATAAGGGCTTAGAGAGTGCTGAAAGATCGAGCATCCTGGTGACTTCGGCTTCTGGTGTTATAGTCAGAGAGAAGCACTGTGGAGGACACTGTATGGTGATTCATGATTGGAAGTCATGATTTTTGCCTGGAAGCTCTGTACTTGACATTTCTCCACCACCTATTTGTCCAAACTGCATAACAGGGCCCCATCGCAACCATAAGAAAGGTTGAGAAATGTACTTTTTTCTTTGCCCCACAGAAGAGGAAATAAGGTTAGGGACCATCATCCTATTTTCCGCCACAAATAATATCTGTGTAAATTAACCAGCCAACATTGTTTTTAATGAGAAAAATAATGGCAGGACTTCCTTTCACTTAGAAAAAACACAGATACCCACCATAACTGATTTAATCCCAAATTGTATGTAGGAACAAGTAGTACCATAAAACAAGTATTTAGGATTAACAAGATTTAAGAGCCTATGGATTGGAAATGAGGAGAGAAAACTTAAAATTATAGCAGGTGATCTGATGATTGTTCGAATAAAACATACCAAAAATCAAATAATATATCTTTTTAGAATTACATAAGATTATGCACATGATCAAAACCCAAAAGGTCATGCATGACAAGTAGTTACAAAATTTTAAAATGTACTAATAATGTTAACACCCTGAAATATAAGATAACATAGTGATAAGTCTATCAAAAGATGGCTGAATTTTTTGAGCATTCTTTCAGTTTCAAAAAAACAAAAACGATGACAGTGAATGAATATAGCACATGTATTGCACAGGTGTGGGTTTTCATTCAAATTGCTCTACGTATTCAAAGGGAAGCTTTAAATAAATTATATGAAGAAGATTGTCAAATTTATAAGCAGGAGCAAAGGCCAGAGAATTAGAGAATTTACCACATAGTCTTCAAACAAACAAGACTCATTGGTGTATGCTTTTAGCAATGGAGACAGTGTGGTATTTGTAAAGTTACAGACAGATTGCTGTTTGAAACAGAATGTAGATTACAAATACACTAGCAAGTGAGTTTCTGAGAATGTGTGTGTGTGTGTGTAGCAAAATAGCACGAGGACCAAGAAGGATTTGCAGAGAACAGACGGTCTTTTAAATTAATGCAATAATTGATGCTCCATATAAGAAACAAAACAGTATCTGCCTTACATTCTACACAAAAATATTTAGATGAATAAGTAAAACTTACAAGGTTTAGAAGAAAATATAGAAGAATTATTGAGATAAGAATTCCAGGGTGAAGAAAAAATTTCCCATCAGACCACAAATAAAAACACTACAAGAGAAGAGATGGATGAGTTTTAGTATATTGAAATGAAGAAATGTTTCCCATTGAAATATATCATAAAGTAAAAAGATAAACTGGGAGGGTTCAATATTCATAACACTTACATAATCAAAGTAGTGAAATTACTCTGTCTCTTGTCTCTCTCAATAAGTAAAATTCAAAATATTAGAAAAATGGCCAAGTCTATAAAATCCATATAAGATACTTTTACTTAATTTACGAAACAGGTATTTTAACAACAAATGAAAACAAAAATAACGTGTTTAAGTGCATTAGGGAACTTAAAATATCATAGAATTCCATCGTTTATCAGCTAGAACTCAGTTGTCAAAAATTCTGAACCTACAGTGGCCTTTCCATATTCTCTTCTCCTAAGGGTCTGCCATTCCCCCTGGAACCTACACCTGGACTGAGATTTGTCTTCTGAGCAGACAACTAACCGTTGCCCTAGGCGCAGTGTTGTCTGCTATTCTGGTTAGTGCAAACAGCTTCAAAGGTTCTGAAGGGGTGTCCAACCTTTTTTCTTTTTTCCTCTGCCACACCTTGGAAGAATAAGAGTTATCTTAGGCCACACATTAAATACACAAACACTAACCAGAGCTGGTCACCAAAAAAAAAGGTCCGTGTATACTCTTCATGAAGCAAAACAGTACTCCCCAAATTAACATGTGGCCTGAAGGCCGCAGGTTGGATGCCCTTAGTAGAGGCTTCTCCTGCATTAACTGGATAATATTTGTCAGTCTTCTGCCCTTCAGGAGAAATGAGTGTCTGGGATAGAGCGAATGGAAAAATGTTCCTTCTAATACATCAGAAACTGTGGTGTGATTTTACTAGTCCGTTATAAAAGCTAAGAATTGTTCCCCCATATATGTCTTCTCATATTTATGTCTCTCTCTCTTTTTTTTATTTAACGTTTCTGCCCTTTGTGCTTTGTAGCCAGTATAAGTCTCTAAGGCATCTCTTATTTTAGGGATTATGATACCATATACACTCCGCTCTAGGTTTTAGGGAATGCTTATAGGTGTTCTTTCAGGATCAAAGTGGACATTATAGACAAAGAGCCCCAATGGTTTTAACTGTATGACTGGTATAGTAAGTAAGGCAGTAAGCAGTGAGAAGTACATGTGCGCCTGAGTGTGTGAAGTGGGAGCAGAAGGACCTCTGCTATTTTCATTGGAGTCAATTATTTGAAGGAGATAATTCAAGGCAGCTCTTTTGCTGCCTTTTTGGGAATGAGTCTCCTAAAATGATGCGCGTGCTCAAAGGACTCCTATTTCATTTGATCGTTTTGATAGCGTAGAGTCACAGCCAGTAAGTTACAACTTAATGCAGAAATCATCAGGAGGTGGGTAAATTTTAAAGAGAATCCTTCTCTGAAATTCCTTTTCCTTTGCTCTGCCATGTCAGCACCCTTGATTTCTTGTCCTTAGGTATTTCACGTGGAATTATTTGAACTATTTAATTTTTACCTCCTTTCTTTCAGTCTCATAATTGAAATGATTTTACTCTTACAAAAACCATCTATTATGCTCAGTTAAAAGGGATTATATGTTAAATGAGGACTGTGCTTTAGAGAGGGGGAAATGGATGGACTGAATTAGGAAAGGAAGACTGATTGAGGTTTAAATTAAAAATGAAATATAAATTACATAAAAGTGATGCATTTTCTAGATCCTATACTTTATCTGAAGAGAGCTTTTAGTGTTCTGGCTACTTCGGTAATTGCTAAAAAGAATATAACCAGTTGGAAGCTTAAAAGCATAGGCAGCCTTTTCAAATGTTTATTTCCCCAAACTACGTTAATATCTACAAGATATCTCTTGGATTGCTTTAGATAAATTTACTTCTAAGATGTTTATTTTGATTGCTTTAGATAAATTTACTTCCAAAACGTTTATTTTGGGGTCCTATATAATATTTTTGTAATCCAGACTACGTTATAATGTGTATTTAAGTTGTCAATTTTCCCAAACAAGATATCCATTAATAATATTGCAAGTAGTCACTGTATCCAATATATTCTTATCACAAGTGGCTATGACTTTATTTACACCCAAAGAAAAAAAATTCAGCTACAAATATATGGCAGATTGTATTTTGTTAAAATGAGTACAATTTTGCTCCCTTCCTATCGAGAGATGAAATCTATTTTCTCTCCCCTCTTGAACTCAAAGCATGGGGAAAGGGGCTGACATCATTAATAAAGTAAAAGTAATGCTGTGTGCACTTCCA
This sequence comes from Galagoides demidoff, assembly GCA_963574575.1. Lineage (NCBI taxonomy): Eukaryota > Metazoa > Chordata > Mammalia > Primates > Galagidae > Galagoides > Galagoides demidoff. The sequence continues at coordinate 18,413 of CAUYQV010153473.1, forward strand.
AAGCTAGGTTATAAAAGGAGCTATAGATTCCCCAAGGCTCTCTTTCCCTGGAGATTCAAGTTTTGGGAACCCTGAACTGACATGAAGAAGTCTAGCTACCCTGAAGCTACCATGTTAGAGAGACCTGTAGAGAGGCCACATAGGTACAGGTAGAGAAGCCTCAGCCTCAGGAGTCTCCTCTGTTCCAGCACTAAGCTGTTCAGTTTTTCTAAGCCAAGTCCCTAGATATCTAAGCGGAGAAGACTTCAGATGATTCCAGCTCTCAGCCTTTGTGCTGCCCCTGCCTACACCGCTGATTTGTGAGCAAATTGTGAATAAGTACTGTTTTCAGCCACTGTGTGTTGGAGTGGCTGATTATGCACCATTTGGTAACTAGAAAAAAAAGACTGAACTTCGACTACCTTAACTGACTGTTTGCATCTCAAAGACAAAGCCACAAGAACACTTCTGAAAACCAATGACCCCCATTAGATACATTGCTTCTGAAAGAAGGCCTCTCAGCTGGTTATGTGGGAAACTCCTGGAGCAGTGAGGAGGAAGAAACTGGCACACCTTGTCATACAAATCATGCCTCGCTGCTTTCTGCCCACATTGTATCTCAAATAGTTGGCATACTATGTGAAACAGTTCAGAACTGCATTAAACATTAAAACAGGGGTATGTTACTATCCCTATTTTGTCAGGTAAGGAATACAAACTTCAGGGCAGTTCAATATTGTTAAGGACACATCAAAGGGAGAGAGAAGTCAAAAGAAATGTATAAGGGGAAATCTTAGAAAGTAAAGCTACAAGGACTTCTAAAGATTTTGAAGGTTGTTCACAGAAGACGGAGGCAGCCAAAGAAATTGAGATGGAGTGGCCATATCAGTTCAAGGAAAAACACTATTATATGATGTCACGGAAGCCAGCAACTGAATACTGCTTTGATGTTGAGGTCACAAAAGTATCCATTGGATTTTGTCGACTTGACCTTCACAAGAGCAATTCCGGTGGAGTCTGAGGCTCTCTGTCAGAACGGAATTAACCGCACAAAATCAGGGCGTGTAATGGGAACAGTCTAACATGGAAATCCCTTGGATTTCTAGGGAAGTTAGATGGAAAATCTAGAAAAGTCTGCCTTTGCTGTGATGCGTCCTTTTCCATGCACTTTTACTTTGGATTTGAAAATGAATAAAGAGAAGATATGAAAAATATGTGAGAGGCAAACAGGGGAGTAAAAGAGAAAGGAAAGGGTACTGCTCATAATTTACCGGTTCTCAGAACAGGAGCAGATGAAAAGGCACTCTCCCCGAAATGGAAACAAAGGTCCTTACTTTCTCTCCTCTCAAGCACTAAATACTCCCCACTGCAACTCTGCATTTGTCAGCAGAGCGTTTACTTAATCTTCTTAAGCAAATTGAGCTGGGCAACCTCTTTTGAAGTTTATGCTAGTCCTTTCATTATTCAAGAAAAAAAAAAGTTTTTTAAAGGCCAACCATCCATATTCGACTGTATATATACTTATTAAAAATCCCAGAATGCTATTGTGTAGCTAATGGCTTCCTGTGTGATCGCAGAATGCCAATTGCCTTGTGTGACTTTTTTAAAGCCAGGCTTTCTGCCAGCTCATGTCAAAATATATAAATCATTTTTGTGTGAAATGTTGACTCAATTCAAACGTGATAGATTGAGGCATGTGTTTCTGATGGATTATTCAACCTAATCCTATTTAATCGAACCCCTATGTAGTGTTTGAATTTGATTACATACAGTGATTTCTAGAATATATAATAATCATATAACTCTAAATGCCAACTCCACACAGTTCCAACTCCTTAGCATGGTATACAAAAGCCCCAGGGACCTTTCCAGCGTCATGTCCCGTCACTGTACATTTTCCGCTTTCCAGGGCTTGCAGTCCTTTTTTGCATCTCCGGTAGTAAAGCACAGTTTTCTTCTTTGCAACACGTGTCACAGAGCCTCACTCTTAAAACATCCTCCTGGGTGTGGGGGGGGAAGTTTATGTAGTTTTTAAAAAAGAAATACTACTTATTATATCTTCTTCCTGAAAATTCATGCTGCATGTCAATAACTAGTTCCCCCAAAGTTTAAATTAACGGTACACAATACCCCAAACTTTGAGACTATACACATTTCCAAGTACTTCTTAATTCTGAAAAATGCTGATTTCAGAGTACTTACCCCTGACTCCCAAATTAGAAAGCACTTACCGCGTACATCAAAATGTAAATTGTCAAATATCACTTAAAACAAGTTGTTCCAATGTTACTTCAGAAAGAGTGATCAGAAGGAGTCATTTTGTGTCAATTACAAACTCACACAGAAGAGAATTTTTTTAAAGTCTCTATAATGTGCAAATAGGCACCCATGGCTTCAGTTAACACCTTCAGTAAGAATACCAAAAATGTATGTGCTGTGTCTCAAATACATTGGACTGTAAGTGGTAAAATGTGCTCTACCAAAAAAAAAAAAACAAAACCCAAAAACTATGTTAGCAAACACACAAACACAGGGATCAAGGCAGTGGGAGGACACTGAGGTTGGAATTGGCTTTGAAGCATTGTGATAAAATTATTTCATTAAACGTGAATAGAATAAAGAAATATCTTAAAATTATGATATTATTTACATATGAGACAAATATATAACTGAGTTAATGAAATCAGAAATATAAATAAATATTTGATTTTCCCTCGAACAAGCTTTCTATTTCAATTAACTAAAATATTCATGTATGAATGTATGTGTTGTATGTGTGTTTCTCATTGAGATAATGGGGGCTTGACTTGTATTACTTACACAGCATACTTCAATATTCAATACCATTGTGAAATTCTTCCTGAACTCCTTTCCTCTTTTTTCTTCTCTCTTTACCTGGACCCCTGAGTTTTATGTATCTATAGGAATAAAAATTACTGAGCTTTGCTGTCTTTTCTCTACCTATCCAAATTCTTAAGTTTAATATATGCTTAGACCTACCTGCTAGGGGACAGGCCTAGTATTTCCCTGCACTATTTATTCCCAAGGGTTGAAACAATGCTGGGCATAATCCTCAAGGAATGTATGTTAAATTAACTATATTTATTAAAGTACATATATTAAAGTAATGAGATTACTTTTCAAATTAACACATTGATCAACCTCAGATCCCATTTTCTCCTTTTGTTAAAGATTGGATTGGGTGCATGATTTATTCAGTAAGTCAACGCATATGTTAAAGACTTTGGAATTCCTAAGATGAAAGAAGGTATAAAACAGCCTTGCAGATGAGAATAATCATTGATCCTATAAACGTTCACTAGTCCTTATGATACATCTCAGTTTCAGAGCAATAATATCAGGGAGTTTTTTTTGTTGTTGTTATCAATAATAGTCTGAACCTGTGAAGATTATAATTTTCTTATTTCTATGAAAATACTTTTGCCCCTAACTCAGTTGTCTATACATAGTCATATATTCTTTCAGATTCTCAATGGGAATCACGCTGTGCTACTACTAAAAACTTGCAAATTGATTGTTTTCTGGTTTTAATTTAGGAAATTTTAGGAAAAGTAATTACTAAAATTGGTTGAGGTTAAAAAAACTGTTTTAGCCTTTTTACTCTGTCAATTTGTACATTATAAAGGTTATGATTAACATTTTGGCATGAAGAAAAAGCCAAGGTAAGAGTACTAACTAATCATTTATGTAATTTATGAGCTTCATTCAGACATTGAATTTAGTGACTATAAAGGGAAACTAGAGCTCAGAGAAATATTGTAAATGGTCTATTCATGGTCTGTATAAATCAGCCAGGTATAAAGCCTTATAAATATTTAAACTTTTATAATGTAACTAGCTCTATTATCTAATAACATGATCATAAAAGTGAATACTTCTCTTGAATTCAAATATAAAATCACTAAAAATTTTACAATTCATTGGGTAAATTGGGAAAGGCAATAATAAAGCAATTTCCATAAATTTCACCATTAAAATATATCATAATTTTTATTTAGGTGGTTAATTTTACATGAGGTATAATTTTATTGATTAAGCACAACTTTGCTGAATTTTTAAATGTCCTTATTGACTAATGCTTTTTATAAGACTAGGAACTAGGCCTCAAATTTTAAATAATTTTATTTTAATTCATCAATAACATTATTACAGTCATCTAATATTTTAAAGTATTTCTTTCCCAATCACTGATTGGTACTTTAAGTTAGTGTGCTCAATTCTATCGAACACAATAACTGTAAATAATCAGCATTCATAACGTGTAGCTAAGAGTCAGGCAATAAAGACACTCAGAATTTAATTAAATTTAGCAAGTTATAGCTTGGTGCTTCTCAGCATATAAAAAGAGTTGACAAATATCATCGAATTAGTTCCTCTCTCCCCTCCATAATGATTCGATCACTTATTACAAAACCAAATTTCCAAGTGTCAGACATTGAGTTTTGACCTGAATTTATTAAAATTTTTATTGTCTGGCAATATTGTCCTTATTGTTGGTGCAGAAGAATGGGGAGGAGGATCTAGAGGCTCCCAACGTTTTCTCCCACTTCTCTGAGATTACATCATTTTCTACTTTTGTAAAGTTATCTATCTTTTTGCACAAGATGCAGCCCCCATGTAATACATTGCCTTGACACCCGGCCTGTGCTCTTCCCAAAACAAAACAAAATACTGTGTTTTAACAACAGATTGTAGGATCAACTTCCTTAGACACATTCAGTTGACATCTGTGACATTGTGGAGTAAGAAAAACATGTGTTCCACAATTACATGGTAATAAGCCCTTTAGTATTTCTTTTCTATTTATGTAAAATAGGCTTTAAATTGTCCACATCCAACAGAAGGCCAGATCTTCACTATTCAGTAGTGCAGCAGCTCCCTCTATAGGAGACTTGGAACTATATGCTGTTTTGCTGAGCCAGAGAATTCAAAACAGATTTTTTTTTCTCAAAATTGTAAATAATCATTCTATTCATTCACTGATTTATTCCCAACTACATATGTATATATTTAAAGTAAGTTTCATTTTTAAAATGGAAGTTAGGAGGCAGTATGAGCGGGGGGGGAGAGAGAGAATATTGATAATAGTGAGTGGACTGATGCCAGACTTTTTAGGAAAATTTCCTATCTGTAGTCCCCCAAAGAAAAATGCAAGAAGAAATAATGTCTGTGAAATGTATTTTAACCTAGTTTTCTTTAATTCATCAAAATTGTATGTAAATGTGCACTGACAATGGGCAAGTTAAAACTTCATGTATATACATGGTCCTTCTAAGCAGCTACATAAAAATATAGTAAGACTGGATACCAAAAACGCAAATCTCTTTTAAATGGATTTATATGTCAGAGTACCTTGGTAAATGTGACTTACACATCTTAGACAAACTATAAAATGAAATTTGAGTTATTGAAAAGGTTAAATTAGCACAAATAACCACTTATAGAAATGTAATATTACATCTCTAAGGTATACATATGTAATATAAGGTAAAAAATTTGAAATTACTGCCAGGTAATAATTTTATTGGACAAAATTAATTATGTAATTCGCATGTGTTTTTCTTTTTTTTTTCTGAGACAGAGTCTCCCTATGTAGCATTTGGTTGAGTGCTGTGGCATCACAGTTCACAGCAACCTCCAAGTCTTGGGCTTAAGCGGTTCTTTTGCCTCAGCCTCCCAAAGAGCTGAGACTACACGTGCCCGCCGCAATGCCTGGCTAGCATGTGTTTCTTTCTTGATACATTGGCAATAACACGTCAAGAATGGTTGTTCCCTAATACAATCAGACATTCTGAAATCTTGCAAGGCAATTTTATTGTATCATTAAGTAGTGCAGAAGCTACCTTAATTCAGTACAACATAGTTCAAATCATTACTTCAAATGACTTAAGTTGTAAAGAATGAGAATTTTTGAATAATAATATTATGCTGTGGTATTCACAGTAATTTTAGTTCACCAGAAGATCAAAGGAGTCTATAAAATAGTACTAGATTTCAGCCTCTTAACACAGCCTAAGTAACTAATAAATACCTACTCGTAGTATCATTTCAAAATTAGCTCAATTCAGGAACCAATTACTCTTTCATTATCTTAATAAGTAAACAGATTATGAATTAGTGCTATCTTGGTTTGAGGTCAGTTTGTTTTCTTCAAACAAAGTAGGTATAAAAATTAAATATGCTTCTAGGAATTTATCCATTCCCTCTACATTTTCTAGTTTGTGAGTGTAGAGGTTTTGTAGTATTCATAGATGACATTTTGTATTTCTGCGGTATCAGTTGTAATGTTGCTTTTTACATTTCTGGGCTTGTTTGACTCCATTCCCTTCTATTTCTGGTTAATGTGACTAGTGTCTATTCATTTTGTTTATCTTCTCAAAGAGCCAACTTTCGCTGTATTGTTTTCTTTTCTTCCTCCTCCTCCTCCTCTGCTTCTTCTTCTTCCTCTTCCTCTTCCTCATCTTCGTCTTCATCTTCGTCTTCTTCGTCTTCGTTTTCATCATCTTCTTCTTGTGTTTGTGTGGTTTCTATTTCATTTAGTTCTGCTCAGGGTTCTTCTTTTCCCCCCTTCTGCTGGCTTTGGGTTTGCTTTGCTCTTCCATTTCTTGTTCCTTGAGATGTGATCTATGATCTTTCTGTCTTTTTGATGTAGATATTTAAGGATATTAACTTCTCCCGTTGGACTGCTTTTACTATATCCTGCAGATTTTGATAGCTTGTGTTCCTTTTTGTCCTTCATTGTGAGGACTTTTTTGATTTTGATCTTAATTTCAATCCTTGACCCAACAATTGTCCAACAGAAGGTTGTTTAATTTCCATGACTTTATGTAGCTTTTTGAGTTTCTCTTGAAATAGATTTTTAGTTTGATTCCACTATAGTCTGAAAAAAAATAAATGGTATGATTTTTATTTTTTTTTATTTGCTATGATGGGGTTTGTGGCCTAAGATATAATTAGTGTCCCACATGCTTGATTAGAAGAGTATCTATAGAGGGTGCTTTAAAAATGTATACACATTTTAAGAAAGGAAAAAATCGTATTAAATTTGTAATACTCAAGTCACGTTTGGCTTCTGCAATTCACAATAGGTACTCGATATGAATTGTAATCACCTTTTGTTATCGGTATATATTGAGTATTACAATTTTAATGCAGTTCTTCATTTCTTAAAATGTGTATACATTTTTATGGCACCCTCTATATTTGGTAGTTTGGGGGGTAGAATGCTCTGTAAGTGTCTGTTAGGTCAATTGGTCTAGAGTTTCATGTAAATCCAATGTTTCCTTAATGATTTTCTGTTTTGATGATCTGTCCAGATCTGTCAATGGGGTGTTGAAGTTCTTGGCAATTACAACGCTACTATTTATTTTTTTTGTTTTAATGTAGTAGAATTTGCTTTATGAATCTGGGAGCTCCTGTATTCGATGTATACAGTTAGTATTATTATATCTTCTTGTTGAAATGTTCCCTTTACTATTAGGACTATCTTCACCTTTTTACCATTATTATTTTAAAACATTGTATCTGGTATCAATTTGTTTTGATCTGCCTGTGTTATGATCTCTGTCTGTCCTTTATTTGTAAGCATTCATGGCAGTGATACGGTATGGAAAACAAGTGAATAATCTCTGTGGTTATTTTTCTCAACTTCTCTTCTTAAGTGTGTACCTGTGTAGATATGAACCAACCAATATTTCTCTATGTTCACACATGTTAGACTCTTGGAAATTCTTCTGCATAGGATTCTGTTTAACAGAAACAATGACATGATCTTTTTAATTATACAAGTTTAGGTTTCATAAAACATTTCTGCCAAATAACACTAATGACAGAAGAGAACGGCTGTTTTCCCCTGGCAGCAAAGGGTGATTACACATAATGCCAATAGACTAGAATGGTTTTGAACTTATGTGTTACCAAAAAAGAGTTCACATTTTATTGAATAGAATGTCTGTATGTGTTTTCATTTAAAAGAAGCATAAAATGATTTATAATTCAGTTATTTGATTCTCTTTCTCCCATGACTTCAGGTAGAACGAACATCGACAGAAGATGCATCATACTTATCTTGAGTTTTATGTCCATTTGGCATTTCCTGAGGTGTGTCTACAAGCTCCAATTTGAGAAGCATGACAAAAATATAATAATTCTTCTCTTAACCTTGCATTTATCCCCTAAAACTTGAACTTATAAATTAGGTTAAAGTTTGTATTTGACTTTTCAAATGCCTTTCTGAAGTCCTCCGCATTCTGCCCTTAGAAATTGTGTATTCTAAAGCCCATAGCAAAGCTTTTACCTCTAAATAGGATTAAGGTTCACCCAAATAGCTTTACAATATGTTCGCAGAGTTCTAATTGCTTGCTATATACTCCAGAATGACATAATCCCATATAATTTGTGAAATCATGTCCTTCGTTCAGAAAGTAGAGACAGAGAATATTCTATCAAGCTGCCTCAATTATAAAGCAACAATGATAAGAAGTTCTCTTTATAGACCTGTTCAGAAAATCCTTAACCCAAAGCATCATTTTGGTCCAAAGTTATGTGACTTTTTAGGCATTTATATCTTTACTATGTACAACAGCCAGTTCTTCAGGAACATATAAAGATAATGTGGACATTTCAGAGCTTGAAGAAACAGTCAAAATCAATCTTAAAGCAAATACTGAAAGTGGTGGTATTAATGAAAACATCAAGTCGGTAGGATGTTCCCAAGGTTTATTATAACTTTTCAGTGCTGTAATAATGATTATATCATTTTGATAACAGCCCACAACCAGTCAGCCATCATTTCACCAAATCTGAATAGCATAAATAAAAGAAAGGTGATACAATTATAGGAAATGCAGACTCTGAAAACTATTTTGCAATAATGTAGAAGCAAAGGCAGGGTGTGTTTCTTTAAGCACATTGAGATACAAATGGTCATATCCTTAGAACTGTAAACTAAAAGTAAGATGAGCAACTTGGAAACTTTTCACATTTTCTCAGAACAGATTGTTTTAACCAAGATTTTTAGTCAAGTAAACAGGAAACAAATTAAATACCCGAAGAAAGCAATTAAAGAAAGCACATGTAAATAAACTGGGCAGTAACTTGGATTTAAAATCAATGAAAAAGCCAAGTATCCGTTCCCTAAGGCATACATTTACACAGATGGGGATAATAGTAAGAAAGGGAATAAGTATGGATTGAAGCAATTGGAACATATGGTATTCTTAAAAGTTTATATGAATTGGAGAGCAGGGAGTATTGGGGCTGTAAAGGAACCTAACAGATACCTAACGTAATTGGCTGGCTAATGGAATATCTTTGAACAAAGGAGCCATGATCATTATACCTATAGGATATTATGCATGATAAACAAATAATTTCATAATGCATTGAGATGTCTATTCCTTTATGTAGAAGAAGAGAATAAAGCAAGTCCCTACAAGCTGTGATAATAAAGGACATTATCATTCCGTGCTGAGACAAAGTATCACCCTATGGTGACTGGACTCTACCAGAAAGAAGATTGTAAACAGAAAGAAGCCTGTGAGTTATCAGAAAGAAGCTTGTGAATTATGCCAATATGTTTTGCTTTATCACGCATGTTCAAAATTTGCCACTACTTGCAAGCGTGGGTGGAGGTGAAGCTACTATTGGTTGACTGTCTACTATGTACAAGGTTCTCTAGATACGATGTCAATCTCATTTAAGCCTGAAAACATCCTTACCATGGAGTTTATTACTACAGAAATTTTATAGATAAAACAACTGAGATTATCACCTCTCCCTTGGCAGTGCTCACAGGCCCCTGCCTCCTCTATGCCTGCCTTCAAGGCCTAGGTCAAGAAGAAAGTGCTATGTTCTAAGAATAGTGGTGGAACCCCCTCGTTATCTCTGTAAGATACACCACTTGTTTGTTCAGAGAAGATAAGGTAAGCGATAGTCACCACAGATCATACCCAAGGGCCCCCTGAGCAGTCGCCTCTCCACCTGCTGGCTGAATGAATAACTGATATTAGCCCCTAGCTCATTACACTACTAAAATCCTTTTTGATCATGGCATGTGTGAACTAGCAGGATTTCTCATTACACGTGCATGCTGCACACCTGCACCCCGAACATGTAATGACGCTCAGGCTTAGACAATGATACGTGGTTTTAAAGGAAAAAAAGAAAGCTTAGGTGCCAAAAAGACTTCAAGAGTGTAATTTTTCTGGTCTCTTTTATGCTACTTAAATGTTTGTTTCTCATTTATTACAATTTAATCAGTATTTGGTATGTTGTCTACTTTCTTTCAAATTTGCATCTAACTTTTACAAGAGGCCATGGTGTTACAATTAATGTCAGCTAACCATATTGGCTCAATGTGTTTCCTTTACACAGAGACAAACAAATTTATAAATTTGTAATTTTTATTATCTTTCTCATTCTAAAGATTAACTTTAATATTTAAATTTGCTTTTGTTATTGAAGATAAATTTTCTTAAGTGAGGCCTCCCCAAATTGTACAAGTCTCAAGACCTACAAAACTTGAGTGTTCCTTTCTCTACTTTATAATTGACATGATTTATTTTGAAAGCCCAATTTCCATGCTTTGTGTATTATTGTGCCCATTTAAATGTTGTGATATTGAATGAGAAAAATTTTGTTGTACTATGAAAGTTAAACATAATGTAGGGTATGCCTTGCATTCATTCTTGCTAATTAAGATGGACAGACTTTCATTTGAATATAAATATTAAAGAAAATATTGCTACTTTTTGACTGTGGAATGAAAGTAAATTAGAAGGTTCAAGTTATACCATTTAAAATACTGATAATATTTTATGAAGCATGCCCTAATCCCTAATGGCACACACTGGCTTGGGAATTATTTACTTGTACTTCCTGATTTTCTATTTCCTTCATGAATACATAAACACTGTGAGGATAGGGAACTCTGTCTACTTGTCCTCCAGAGTACAGAGTATCTCCACCATTTAGAATAGGGCCTGGCACATGGTAAATGCGAAATAAATATTTGATGACTGAATGATTGACTGAATAAATGAATGGCATGTGGTTAGAACCCCAAAATATACTAATTAGTGGAAGTCATCAGGATAAAAGAACCCAATTGATCAAGCTGAGTCTTCCAGAAGTATTCATGCATTCACAAAATTATACTGATTTTTACTCAACATTCATCATTTCTATACACCAAGTTTCAGCCAGATGTTATTTAAAGTATCTGAATTATAGACCCTTGAAAGCTGGGTTTGTAATGGAAATGCTGACAGCCACTTAACCAGATAATAGCACCAGTTCACTTGGTGTGTATATATAGTGTCATTGCTAATATGGCTGTGCCATCTGTTCTATCTGAGAGTAGTAAAAGATTTGAGCTTCAAACAACTGGTTTTTTTTTTAAGTCTGTTGGATAAATTGAATCCTAAAAGGTGAAGTGATAAAGTGTCACTTTAGTGTTTTAATTACCTTGCTTTGCCAACTACCCTAAGCAAGAAAAAAGTGCCATGAAAGAGATGATTGGAAATGGCATGTCACCTTGAAATCCATCAGGCATTTCTGTTTACGATTCTGTTTCTACTAGGCAAGGTAGGAGAACATTTTGCACTACTTACATGATTTTTTAATAGCCTAATAGTTGCATGGCAAACAATGCATGGTGAAAATATGTTTTTTAACTGCTTAATGCTCTGCCTCTGTTGATTCCTAACTTGAGGAGAAAGGTCAGAGAAACTCCAGATGGTCATCAAACACTCTGCAGTGTTTTGTTTTGTTTTTGTTGTTGTTTTTCCCAGAATGTAGGCTTCATGGACACCAGAAATTACCAGAATTAATTCTTTAAACCTGTGTTAACAGAGGCTGGCAGCTTGGAGGAAATTCTCTTTATGCCCTTCAGTGGAATGCCCGGGACAGCTATTCATTTATCCTCCCAACCCCCTAGCTGTTTGCTAACAGAAAAACAGGACAAGGAATACATCCACTGGAAAACCTCAGAGGAAACAGGGCAACAGTCTCCATCAGAGTACCCACTTGAACATGGTGTCTTCCAGTGCACTAGTAATATTTGTCCAGTTCAGTTGAGTAATATATGGCCAGAGATGGGATACTCATTTTTTTCTAATGCAGTAATTTTATTTTTTTAATATGGATAATTTTTATTTTTATTTTTTTATTGTTTGGGATTCATTGAAGGCACAAAGAATTAGGTTACACTGATTGAATTTGTTAGGTAACGTCCCTCTTATAATTGTGTTCAATACCCAAGAGGTGTGCCATTCACTGTGACCCACCATTCTCTTCCCTCTTCTTCTCTCCCCAGTCCCTCATTCCCCTCCTCCCTTGTAGTAGATCATCTACTGTCTTCACATTAGACTTGAGTACATTGGATTCTTGCTTCTCCATTCTTGTGATGCTTTACTTAGAAGAATGTATTCTATCAATCCAGGTTAATGCAAAAGATGTTAAGACCCCATCTTTTTTAATAGCTGAATAGTATTCCATGGTGTACATATACACCAAAGCTTGTTAATCCAGTCCTAGGTTGGTGGGCATTTAGGTTGCTTCCACATTTTGGTGATTATAAATTGAGCTGCAATAAACAGTCTCATGCAAATGGCCTTATGATAAAATAATTTTTTTCTTCTGTGTAGATGCCTAGTAATGGGATTTCAGGATTAAATGGGAGGTCTAGTTTGAGTTCTTTGGAGATTCTCTATACCCATTTTTAGTGAGTACTTCTGGTGGTCTTCTCGCAATCTGTTTATAGTTTCCTGGACAGCCTAAACTTGACCCTTGCTAAAAACATCTGTACCACCTTCTGCTTTAGGTATTCAAAGAGTTCATTGACTGGTTGTTTCTCACAGTGTATTAGGAACTGGTATCATGGTAAGTGTTTGACTTTCATTCTCTCTTACCTTTCATTAATTTCTCAGTCTCCAAATCTTCATTGTGAAAATTGCAAAGCCACACCCATGATAGAGCAAATAAAGGCAGGAGGAAACAGATGAAGGGAAGATTTCACAATTTTGCAAAATATGTGCCAGTTTTGAACATTTTTGAACATTTTCATAACATTACGTGCCATTTTAAAACACTTTCATAGCATATTAACATCTGTGGTAGAAAGAGAAAAGAAGTATTAAATGTTATACATAATGTTAATTAAAATATGAATAAAAGAATAATCAGAAATATGTTTTCATGGTGGTCATTAAGTCATTCATTCATATAAGATTTATTTCATGTTTCATGCTCTAGGCTTTGTTCTAAATTATGAAGATACTCTGAAGAGCAGACAGAGCTCATTCTTTCCATAGGGCTTATATATTTGTGAATAGTGGCAAAGAAGTATTTAACTGGCAAAGTGGTGTGTTGTTCTAGAAAAAAGTATTATTTGGTTGTTAGGTATGTAATCTTTTGTTCAATTCCTGCTTTACTGCTATTTTCGTAGCTTTGGGGAAGTTATTTAACTTCTCCACTGATCAGTTCTGTCACCTGCAAAATTATGCTAATAATAGTACTTCTTCCTGTGAGTTATCAAAAGTAAAGGAAGAAATGCACATGTATTCAGAATATTCAGGAAATTGACATGGAAGAAACCCTCAGTAAAAATTCAGGTACTTTTTATTGTGGTTTAAATTAACAAGTAAAATATCTTCACCTCCAAAAACCTTTACAGTAAATGTTTGACATTGGATAACTATCAAAACGTCTTTATCCTCACGTAGTGGTGCAGTTAATCTGTTGCCAACTAGCACGGATTGCAATGACAGCGTGTGAACTTATTGATGAAGTTTTTCTGTTTGTTTTTCTTTTTTTCCTATCAGGACTTATTCCCCTGCTAATACTTGAATCAAACTCAGCAGGAATAATCTTATCAAGCATCTGCTCAAGGAAATTCTGGTTTCTAGTGGAGCAGCACATCAAACTTTGACTTTGAAATGCCTGAGGGCCAAACATAATGGTCTTCTATATTTGAAAATATACCATTCTAGAGGGAGAACTATTGTCCCTGAATTTTAGCAATTTAAAGTGTGGCTTTTGGTATCTGTAGTAATTTTTAAGTCTTTTATTTCAGAGCTGTTGATAGCTTTTCGGTCTATTACCAGAGACAACTTGACCGGACAGGAGGTTCTCTGTTTCATGTCTTGAGTCCTGAATTTGTTGCCTCATGAAGCAGTTTTGAAGATAGAAATGAAGGCATAATATTATTCATCAGCGGCGGATCTAATATCTGAACTGCCTTCCATCTGCCCAAACTAGAGGAACTCAATATTACCCAAACTCACTCTTGAGAATGGCCCATTTATAATTTTGCTGTTTATAGCTATTTCATAATTATCCTTTGACTTCTAAAAATAATTGTAAAGGAATAGGGAAAGGAATTGGTAATGAGAAAAATACCACCGCAGCATCAGCTAACATAGAAAAAAAAGAGAGAAAGAAGGTTGGAGAGTGCATAGAACATGAAGAAAGGCTACATGAAATCCCAGTATCTCTCAGTAAGTAAAAATGCAGGAGTTTGGAAATTACATCTGAATATTTCCATAATAACTCAAACTCTTAATATAAGGACTTTAGGATGCTCTGAGGTCTCTGAACTCATTGAAGAACTGACAAGGAAAACAGTTCATAGCTACTTTAAAAAGGTTAGGCGCTTGGAATCCTAGCACTTTGGGAGGTGGAGGCAGGAGAATTACTTGAGGTCAGGAGTTCATGACAAGCCTGAGCAAGACCAAGCCCCCATCTGAACAAAAAATAGAAACCATTAGCTAGACATGGTGGTACACACACCATGTGGCCTGGCTATGCAGGCGGCAGAGACTGAAGGATCACTGAGGTCCAGGAGTTTCAGTTTGCAGTGTGCAGTGAGCTATGATCACGCCATTGCACTCTAGCCCAGGCAACAGTGTGATACCCTAAAAAACCCAAGAAAACAAAAAACCCGAAAAACCCAGTTTTAAGAGGAGAATTGAGCCAAAGGTACAAATATTTCTCCTACATCCCTGCCCCCATAGATGCATAGCCTACCCCATTATCAACATTCTCTACAGAGTTGTATATTTATTACAACTGATTAGCCAACACTGACACGTCACTGTCGCTCAGAGTCCATAGCTGTTTACATTAGAGTTCCCTCTTGGTGTTGTACATTCTATGTATGGGTTTGTACAAGCGTATAATGACATATATCCATCCATAAAGGTGCCATACAGACTAGTTCCTGTGCCCTACCAATCCTCTGTGCTCTACTTACTCACCCCTCCTACTGGCCCCTGAAAACTACTGATCTCTTTACTGTCTCCATAGTTTTGCCTTTTCCAAAATGTCCTATCCTTGGAATCATACAGTATGCAGCTTTTTCATTTTTATTTTGTTCTTCTTCCTTTTTTAGAATATAAATGTATAATGTTATTTGATATTAGGGAGAGGGGACATAGTGGGGGGAAGAGATGAGAAAGAGAGAGAGAAGAGAGCAGGGAGTGAGAGGGAAAAGGATCTAGAGAGAAGGGCTTGTGGCATCCCAAAGAGAGAAAGAAAAAGCATGTGGCCGTTTTTTCTTTGGTCTTCTTTCGCTTAGTAATATGCATTTAAGTTTCCTCTGTGTCTTTTCATAGCTTCCTAGCTCATTTCTTTTTATCACTGACTGATATCCTACTGTGTAGATGGATCACAGTTTATTCATCCATTTACCTCCTGGGGGACATTTTAGTTGCTTCCAAGTTTTGGCCATTGAGAATAAAGTTACAGTGAGTATCTGGGGGCAGGCTTTTTTTGCGGACAAAAGTTTTCGGGTCCTTTGGCTCAATACCAAAGAGTACCTGCTGCACCATAGGGTAGGAATATGTTTAGCTTTGTTAACAAACCGTCATATTGTCTCAAAGGGGCATTTTGCATTCTCAGGAGAAGAAAAGAGAGTTCTTCTTGCTCTGCGAACTTGGTACCATTTGGTGTTGTCAGTGTTCTGGATTTTGGCTGTTCTAATAGGTCTGTAGGAGAATCTCAATGTCATGTTAATTTGCATTTACTTGATAATATATGATGTGGGGCACCTTGACAATATTGAGGGGGGTTTTGGCCCACGAACAAGGAATATCTCTCCATTTATTTAATTCTGTTTTGATTTATTTTATTAAAATTGCATAGTTTTCCTCATGTAGATCATATCTATGTATATACATATGTATGGTTAGATTTATTTAAGTTCTAGTTATTTCATTTTTGGATTCTAATGTAAATTGTATAGTCTCTTCAATTGTAAATACTACTTTATCACTGCAAGTACATAGAAAAATTATTTGACTTTTTCATATTAACTCTTATCAGCTGCCTTTTTAATGAAGTCACAAAAGGAATGGGAGAGTTAGATCTGAAAACTGCTCTATTCCACCCATACCATCTCTAGGATTAGCTAAGGTCTTGCGTGTGACAGCATTTATCCTTGTTTTCGGAGTTCCTAGGTGACCTGAGCAGTAACTTGCACAAAATACTACCTCTCAGAGCCTTTTCACACCAACTATTGAAGGAAGATTCTGCGAAACTCATTTAAGTACGTATACAAACATTAAAGGCTGGTCACTTTATCATTTTTTTCCCTGCTATATAAGAGTTTTCCTCCTACTCCTATTATCTGGCCACCTGGTTCCTTTCTATCAAGGCAAACAGTGTTCATAGTACCCTATGTTTCCTTCCAAAAATATGAATAAATATTCAAACATACGTGAAATACATGCTTTAAACATAAGCATACATATGTTTGAACACTCATTTTATATCTTTATACATTTTATTTTATATGTGTGTGTGTATGTATATATACATGTATGTGCATATATATATATATATTTCTCAGAAAAGTGCGGTGTACTCTGAACACTTCTTTGCATCATTCTTTTATCCCCCAAAGTTTTATGGACATATAACTACATCTTGTTTTAAAAGGTATTCCACTGGGGCAGCGCCTGTGGCTCAAAGGGGTAGGGCACCGGCCGCATATGCCCAGGTGGCGGGTTCAAACCCAGCCCCAGCCAAAAACTGCAAAAAAAAAAAAAAGCATTTCATTGTTTCCTGGCTTTCATGTTTTCTGCCAAAAAAAAAAATCAACTCTCAATTTAATCATTGCATATTTGAAGGTAGTATTATCTTTTCATCTGTCTTCTTTAATGTTTCATATTTGATTTTAAGCAGTTAGATGATACCACCCTATTTAAAGAAAATTTTATATATTGATCATGTTATATATATATATATATTGCTGAAACTATACCGTCCTCACTTTCAGGCTCTTTCATGTCTGGATCTCAGCCCTCCACGCTCTAGCCAGTCCAGTCAAGGCAGCGTCCATGCTGCAGTCGTCTGGACTCAGGGTTTCTTTTCAGCAGCCTTTCTGCCTACTGAAGTCTGAGCCACAGTTCTGGGCTTCGTCTCTCAGGCTTTACCTGCTTCAGAATCAGCATATGGCCTAGGATATCCTTATAGTATTTGCTCTCTCTCTTTCCCTAGCTCACTTTTCTTATACTCCTGCTTTCAAAATCCTCAACAAGATTTGAACGCATTCTCTGTTTTAATTTTTTTATTAAATTATTGCTGTGTACATTAATGCAGTCATGGGATACAATGTGCTGGTTTTATATACAATTGAAATATTTTCATAGAAGCTACCTAAGCCTAATTATATGTGTCTTAGGCTATGTTAACCACATTCTCTGTTTTTAAGTTTACATGGACTAAGATGCATATAATCAGGTTTAGCCAGCTTCTCTGGTGCTTTGTCCAGATACTTTAGAAAATTCTTCTGGGCACTGTTGTTCACACAAAGCGCTGCTGTCCTTCCCTCTGAGTGCTATCATATCCACTGGTCACTAAAGGCGAAGCAAAAAGTTTAGTGAAGTGTGGGCAAAAATCCTTTGGTAAAAATAACTTCATCAAGTGACCTGTGCACACACGGAAAACCACCCCCAAACATCAAGCTAATTGGCATTTTTGTGACAACTTGAATTGTTTGTTCAGCAGAATAAAATATTAATTTTAAAATGTAGAACTCTAAGGTTAAACTACCAATTTTATGTATAGAAGTTTTAAGATTTGAATGTCAATTTAAAGTAGGGATTGCCTGGAATATGTGAAAATTAAATGCAAATGAAACTTGCTTTAGACATTGCCCCAGAATTGATTCCTGTGAAAGTAGCCAGACATTCACATTTGGATGGTGGGGGATTAACATTTTGGACACGAATATGTGTATGTATTCTTCTAAGTAGGCATAGGTCCACTGGATGTGTGCTGGTATTTTTGTAAAAGTTTTCCTACACTTTTAGAGAAAAACCTGCAATTTCACCCCTTTCTATAGAGCCTCACACATTTAGACCGCTGTTTATAAGAACTTTCCAAGGCCCCAATAAGTCTCCATAGAAGCACATTTGACAGATGATGACAAAGTAGCTAAAGCTTGGATGTCTGGTATGTTACTAACAACATTATTATTTCAAATCATTGTCAAAATTTTGCAATTAAAACTAAGCAAACTATTGCACTGAGGGACAAATATAGCCTGTTGTCAGATATTGTTTCCCACACACTCATGTCTTTTTTAAACCTTAGCGATTTGGGGGGCATTTAAAGTAGTGGTTCCTAACCTTTTACAAATCGTAATTCCTTGGAAGTGGTAATATATATATATATATATATATATATATAAGCTGTCTCAGAATAACATTATTAAATGTATAGAATGAAATATGTGGGATTATAAGGAAGCCACTAAAATTAAAAATCATTTATAAAGTATTAAATTTGTACTAGGAGAGTACATTTGTTCTTATTGATGCTTTCCATAAACACTATCTATTGACAAGTCTAAGAACTACAGAAGTTTTGAAGTCCTTATAGTTTAAACTAAATGTTTTAAGCGATCTGTGACAGCTATAGTATGATTATAATTATATGTAACTGATTTCTATTGGTGAAAAAAAAAACCTTCATTACTGCTAATACTGCTGTGGCTTATTACTAAGTCATGATAAGGAAAGAGGTAAATTTTAATCAAACGAGTGAAAATGTGCATTTTTTTATTCATTCAAGTTTGCGAATCTTTTAAATTCTATCCACAGAGCCCTTGTGCTTCTGTGGACACCACATTAACCCCCAGTTTAAAGGAAGGAAACTAATTCTAGGATCTTGATAATAGAAGAATAATGACTGTCATTTACTAAAGGTAAAACATTAGGATTTTCTTGAATCTATAATGCTCTCACCTCTAAACCCTAGGGCCACTTTTTTCTCCTGTGAAGCCTAGAATGATGTCCAAGTCTGTATCTGCTAGTTTGGTTTGAACAGACAAGTCTGATTCCCATTGCTTTGTTAACCCCAGAAACAGTCTGCCCCATAAGATCTCCCATAGGAAAGGATGGACGAGAGGGGAGGAAGTTTCTCCCAGTGTAAATTGGTTCACCATACGCTTGAACATATATGCCATACATTGAATGTGATATCCGTGCTCCAAAACTGGATATAATTGTATATTTATGTCCAAGAACAATTCATCTTCTTGGCTTTGGTTTATAAAACCTTTATGAATTGAATCCTGGTTCTTAGTTTTTTCTTTGTTTTGTTTTGTTTTACCTTTTCCTATATTCTTTCCCTTATAGTCATCCCTGATAGTACTAATGTAAATGGCTTCAATATTCAATTCTAAGAAAGCAAAAAACAAGTTTGTTTTTATTTTGATGATCTTGTAGATGTGCTTTAATTTTTTTTTTTGAGACAGTGTCACTTGTTGACCTTGGTAGAGTGCTGTGGCACCATAGCTCACAGCAACCTCAAACTCATGGGCTCAAGCAGTTCTCTTGCCTCAGCCTCCCAAGTAGCTGGGATTACAGGTGTCTGCCACAAGGCCTGGCTACGTTTTAGAGATGGAGGTCTTGCTCTAGCTCAGGTTGATCTCAAACTTGTGAACTTAGGCAATCCACCAGCCTCGGCTTCCCAGAGTGCTGGGATTACAGGCATGAGCCACCATGCCCAGCTCTTGCTTTAAAATATTTTGTGCCATTTTATCTGGTACATTTTTAATTGTATAATTATTGTGTTTGTGTGATTATGATAGTTATTATGTGTCAGTGAGCAGAAGACATCCACTTTTCATAAGAATTACCCTCTTTGATCAGTCATTATTTATTGAGGGGTTACTAGCAGTTATGTGGAATTAGACTACTTTAAACAAAATAAAGTCAAGGCATTAAAATATTTTGACTGTGCATATAAAATACATAGATGGAAATAGAGATATAACAGAGAATATATTTTTCATACATTTTGGTACGTATACAAGCTACTATTATCCCTAGTCTAAATATGGCTTTGACTAAAATACAATAAAAAATACAAATATCTGTTCAAACACATATTTTACGTGCATTAATATCATGCCCTGGTCACTGGTTTGAAAAATTTTAATACCTTTTGGTTTGAGACCTATCAATACCTTTAGTTCATTTTGATATGAGCCTTTGTTATTTATCTTCAACTCATGACTTGTTAATTTTAATTAAACTGCACCACCTGTTTTCTCCTTCTAAGCCCAAGGAGAAAAACAGTTCTTCTCTAAGTCAATGACCATTCCTATCAAGCTATGTTTAAATTCTCTTTTATGCATAATCAGCACAATCATTTACAACTATTACTCCTGAAAAAGTGAGGCAGGGCTCTTTATTTTTCAGATGCCAGTGAGTTTTGGGGGGACCTTAAATGAGGGACTTTCAAAGGAACTTTTCATACATATATATATACATATATATGTACATATATATGTATATATATAGGCTTTTAAAAGCTTTTAACTTTTCATACATATACATAAAAGCTTTTAAAAGTTTTTATATATAAAAGCTCCTTTGAAAGTCCCTCATGTATATATATACACACAGAGACATATATATCACATAATAGTTGTCGGTACTAAGCTATAGAAAGGAATGAAATATTATATACATGTATATAATATAATATATGTACATATAAAATATATAAAAATATATTTGTATGTGGTATAGGAATATATAATATGTGATGAATATGTAAAATATATATATTTTTTCTTTCAGAATATTAAGGGGGCACCAGTGTTTTTCTTGCATGGATACATACACTATATAATGCTGAAGTCAGGGCTTTCAGTGCACCCATCACCTGGACAGCGTTCACTGTACTCACCAGGTAGTTAATTTTTAACCCTTCCCCCTCCTCCCATCCCCCCTTACTTGTTTTCTAGGTGTCTTTGTGCCCATGTGTACCCATCATTTAGCTCCCAGTTGTTAGTGAGAAATGCGTTTATTTTTACTATCCTTAGGAAAATAGTTCACTTAGGAAAATGGAGCCCCTTTCTGAGTTTTTGTGAATTACATTATTTCATTCCGTTCTATAGCTTAGTACTATAACCCCTGTGGAAAACAATATGGATATTCCTCAAAGAACTAAAAGTAGACCTAGCATTAGCTCTAGCAATCCCATTACTAGGGGTCGACCCATAGAAATAGAAATCAGTTTATCAAAAGACGCCTGCACTCACATATTTAGCAGAGCACAATTCACAACTGCAAAAATATGGAATCAACCTAAGTGCCCGTCATTTCAAGAATGGATAAAGGAAATGTGGTTTATATAAACACTGAAGATTTCTTTTTGCAAAATTTCCTCCAACACTAAATAGAAGATTCTCATCACTTTGCTCTAAAGAAATCCTCAGTAATTTTTTTCTAACATGTATTTGTTTCTAATATACACTGCGGGGAGGTGGTGGTTTCAGAATAAGGTGGCACGTGGCATCAGGAATTTTTTTGTCAGGTGCAGGAAGAACATTTTAATCGAGCGCAGAAAGAATCCTAAGAAGATAAGAAGGTTCGTTAAATGGCAGAATAGATTTCACAGACTAATGGGCGGATGTTGATGCAGAATCTTGCATGGTCCGCAGAAGACAGGGGGAAAGATCAGAGCAGCTGAACCAAGATATGGACTTAATTATGCATCTGATTTACAAACTACAAAACTGAGCTCCTTTATGTTGTTAAGTTACTGACTTGCAGCACCACCGTTCTGCAGACCTAGAGCAAGCAAGGAAAGCCAAGAATATTTACATACCGCTTTGAGAAAATTGGAGAGGCTTCCAGAATATGGCTGAAGGCTTTGTTAAGGTTCATGTGGAAAATATTTTAAAAATATTGATGCAAACAGTATGCAAATTCCCCAGTTGTATTCCTGCATGTAAATGTTTACCTACTATTTCCCAAAAGTTTACGTGTCCTTTAACTAACAACTTTTAAGTTCTCAGTCTCTTAGTTAGAAAGCTTCCATAAATATGAGCAAAATATCTCCTCAAAGTCAACAGCCACATAGATTTTTGAAAATTTGATTCTCATTTCATTTCATTTTTATTCGTTGGCCATATGTTGGTTCCATCATTTTTAGTGAGGGAATATTCCGAACAATGGCAGGAGCAAATTAATTGTACTAACTACTGTGACTTGCTACAAAAGTTACAAAGAAAAAGATCTTAAAAGATCTTTCTCCTTAAAAAACTGGAACATACGTCTGGTCGATTAATTTCAACTAATATTTAAAGTTGTGATTTCAAGCTGCCAGACTCCTTTTCGGTGAAAAATTTTCCTTTTTTTTTATCTTTTTCTTCCCAGTAGTCAATAAAAATGGAATTGATGAATGAAGTAGTGAATGAAAGAAAGACTTGAGCAATTCTCTCCACTGTAAATTTTACCTCCTCTGTCAAAGTTTTGGCATTTCATATAGCACTAAAGCCTAGCAGACCTCTCCATTCACACTGCATTTTTGTATACAAGGGGTGATATTTATCAACTGTGGGTGACACTGTTACTTTAAGTGAATGAATTTTGCATTTTTCTCTATCATATTTATTCTTAAATAATTTGCATTTAGTTTTCAATTACAAAGAACTAAAACCTCTTTGTTATTTGCTACTAAAATATACAAAGATACGTCTTATACAAAAACAAGCGATATGCTATTTTGAATTTTGAGAAATTATGATTAAACTACCATTTTCCTCAGTCCTTAAAGACAAGGGTCTCTTAGGTATTTGGGTTGGCTTCATTTTAAAAATTTACTTTTCTTTTTAATTGAGACATAATTGTACATTTTAATGGTATAAAATATGATGGTTCAAACATGGATACAATGTGTAACGATCAATTAGGATAACTAGCATATCCATTAACTCAGACATCGATCATTTATTTGTGGTGAAATATTCAAAATCTTGCCTTCAAGCTATTTGGGAATTCAGTGGTTTATGGGTACCCATGGAGGACTGGTTGCAGGAACCCCTTAAGATGTCAAAATCCATGTATCCTCAAGTCCCTTATACAAAATGGCATGGTGTGTCCATGTAACCTAAACACTTTCTACCGTGCACTTTAAAACATCTCTGGATTACTTCTAATACCTAATACGGTGTAAATTCTATCGAAATAGTTGTGATATCGTACTCTTTAGGGAATAATGACAAGAAAAACTTTTCTCATGCTCAGTATAGAAGCAGCCATTCATTTTTTTCTGAATATTTTTAATCCTTGGTTGGTTAAGTACACAGGTGTGAAATGTATAGATATGGAGGGCTGACTATATAATATAATAATATAATATAATATTATTATTGTTAATTATAGTCACTCTACTATGCAAGGGAACTAGAATTTTTGTTGTTGTTGTTGAGACAGAGTCTCACTATGTCGCCTTGAGTAGAGTGCCTTGGCATCACAGCTCATAGCAACCTCAAGCTCTTGGGCTTAAGCGATTATCTTGCCTCAGCCTCCCAAGTAGCTGAGACTACAGGCACCCGTCACAGCACCTGGCTATTTTTTGGTTGGAGTTGTCATCGTTGTTTGGCGGGCCTGTGCTGGGTTTGAACCCACCAGCTCCAGTGGACTTGGCTGGTGCCCTAGCTGCTGAGCTACAGGTGCTGAGCCTAGAATTTATTTTTATCTAACTATTACTTTTCACCCATTTACTAACCTCTCCCCAGTCTCTCTCCCTCTTATCCTCCCTATCCTCTGATAACGACTATTCTACTCTCTACTTCTATGAGGTCATGTTTTTTAGACTTCACAAGTGAGCGAGATCACACAGTATTTGTCTGTCTGTGCCTGGCTTTTTTCATTTAACATAATATCCTCCAAATCATCCATATTGCTACAAATGACAAGATTTCATGCTTTTTATGGCTAAATAATATTCCATAGTATAAAAATACCACATTTCCTTCAGTCACTCATCCATTGGTGGACCCACGGGTTGATTTCATATATTGGCTACTGTGAATACTGCTGGAATGGGTGTACAGGTAGCTCTTCAACATACTGATTTCATTCTTTTTGGAGATATACCAAGTAGTGGGATTGCTGGATTAAATGATAGATTTATTGTTAATTTTTTAAAAATTTCCAAACTGATTTACATAGTGGCCTGGCTAATTTGCATGCTGACCTATAGTGTATAGGAGGTTCCATTTCTACCCATCTTGGCATTTGCCAATTTTTGGCTTTTTTGAAAATAGTCGTTCTAACCAGGTGAGATGATAGCTCATTGCACTTAGATTTGCATTTCCCTAGAAATTAGCTCTGTTGACCATTTTTATATATCTGTTAGTGATTTTGATGTCTTATTCTGAGAAAAGTCTATTCAGTTTATTTGTCCATTTTTAATTTGAATTTTTTAACTATTGAGTTGTTTGAATTTATTATACATTCTGATTATTAATCACTTGTTAGATGGATAATTTACAAACATTTTCTCTCATTCTGTAATTGTCTCTTCACAATATTGATTGCTTCCTTCGCTGTGCAGAAGCTTTTTAGCTTGATGTAAGCCAGTTTGTCATGTTTTGCTTTGATTGCTTTTTCCTTTGAGGTCTTATTCAATAGGCGTTTTCCTGGATCAATATCATGAAGCATTTTCCTCATGTTTTCATTCAATGGTTTCACAGTTTTAGATTTTACATTTATGCCTTCAATATATGTTAGTTGATTTTGTTAGTGGTGATAGGTAGGAAGTGGTTTAATTCTTCTGCATATGGATATTCAATTTCATAGCACTATTTATTGAAGATACTGTTTTCTTCTCAATAGGTGTTCTTGGCTCCTTAGTTAAAGATGAGTTCTCTGTAGCTGTGTGAATTTATTTATGTGTTCTCTATTCTGTTGCATGGGTCTATGTGTCACTTAGATTTCCACTTAACATAATATCCTCCATGCAAGTACCATGCTGTTTGTTTACTAAAGCTTTGTAGTACATTTGAAGTCAGATACTGTGATGCCTCCTGCTTTCTTCATGTTGCTCAATATTGCCTTGTCTATTCAGGGACTCTTGTGGTTACAAATATTAGGATACTTTTCTATGAAGAATATCATTGATATATATATATATATATATATATTTTTTTTTAAGACAGAGTCTCAAGCTATCACCCTGGGTAGAATGCCATGGCATCATAGCTCACAGTGACCTCCAACTCTCAGGCTTAAGTAACCCTCTTGCCTCAGTTTTTCTATTTTTAGTAGAGACAGGTCTCGCTTTTTGCTCAGGCTAGTCTCAAACTCATGAGCTCAAGCTACCCACCTGCCTCGGCCTCCCAGAGTGTTAGGATTCTAGGTGTAAGCCACCACACCTCACCAAGTCATTGATATTTTGACAGCATCACTATTACGAAGGAAAGCTGGATGCTTTTTTTCCTATAATCTAGACAAGACAAGAGATTAACTTTCACTTCTTTATTCAACAGAGTACTAGAAGTCCTAGATAGAACAATCAGACAAGAGAAAAAAGTAATAGGCATCAAAATTAGGAAAAAGCAGTTACATTGTCCTTGTTTGAATATTACATAATTATATAGGTAGAAACCTTACATATTCCACCAAAATTTATTAGAAATAATGAACAAATTGAAAAAAGTTGCAGGACACAAAATCAACATACAATATTCAGGAGTGTTTCTATACACCAATAACAAACTGAAAAAGAAAGAAATCCCATTTACAGTAGCTACCAAAATAAAATAAATAAAATATCCAGGAATAAATTTAACCAAGGAATTGAAAGATCTTAACAATGAAACCTACGAAATGTTGATAAAAGAAATTGAGGAGGTTCCATTTCCAAAATGCGACCATAGATGGAAGCTGGCTTCATTGCCCTCTACAGAACCTAAACTATACAGCCCTGAGCTAATCACCAGAAATATCCCAGAACTCATAGAAAGTTCCTGAGGTCACAGAGAAGTGAAAAAACTAGCAAATGGTAAGAGAATCAGACCTCTATACTTGCAGTATCTCTTTCCCCAATCTTCTTAACCTCAAACACACCAACACACACACACACACACAAAAACTTTGCCCTTACTCATGGTTTCTGCACTGGAAAATGTGATATCAGGGTGGACAAGTAGCTTTCATGCCATCTTGAGTTCCCTTGCAAGATACCTGTTCACATCCCAAGTCAAAGGAAGCATTGAGAGAAAGATTCCTAAAGACAGCCAGAGATAAAGGGGAGATGGAAGATTATCGTTTTCAGCCCTGAAAACTCCGCTTTGCAACTCAGTCAAAGGAGATATCAGAATGGCTGAATATCAAAACCATCTATAGGCCTCCTCAGCATAAACCCCTAGCCAGTTTCTGACACTACTAAGATATTCTATTTGGTGACCTCCCCTATTCAGGTCAAGTGTCGCAAACCTGGGCTTAAGGTACTATCTAGTATCTAAGAGGATAATTTAATGTTTTCTTGCAAGAATTTGGATGAAACTAGAGACCATTATTTTAAGTGAAGTTTCTGAAGAATGAAAAAACAAATACCATATGTGTTCTTTATTAAGTTGGAACTAACTGATAAGCACACATGTGGACAGAGGGAAGTAAACTTCAATGGAAATCAACCAATGGGGAGGGAGAGGAAGGGATGGGCAAAAACCTACCTAACAGGTACAATGAACGCTATCTGGGTAATGGGGACACTTATAACTTTGACTCAACCAGTATAACAGTGATCCATTTAACCCAAAATACGTGAAGTCCCATAATATTTTGAAATTTTAAAAAATCATGAATCTCCATGTCTTCAATTAAGTGCTGTATTTTCCTTAGATAACAAAACTTATACACTCAAAATATTATGAACATGAATTTTAATAATAATATATTCTTTGGGCTTAAAACGGCCATACTCTTTAAAAATGAGTTGTGATTATTTCATATTTAAAAACGTCTTTTACTTTTGATATAGGAACTCAGCTTGTTAAAGCTGAAGAATTTTCTAGAGATAAATTCAAAACTTTTTTTATAAAGGAAAGAAAATAAGACCCAAAGAAGGGAAATGAATTGCCACAAGAAGTTAATAAAGGATCAGAAATTAACATTGTGGATCCCTCTTTTTTATGACTAACAAGTTTTAACTACATTTTTTTCATCTTCAATGATAGCATATTCCTGAATTTGTATCTGGCCTACGCTCATTGTGCTAGGGAGTAGTTTCAAATGCAGCCATCTAATTATAGTATTGATATATTCATTGATTCTGTATCTCAAGTCTCATTATTAGGATTTATAATCAAAGAGTTGTTTCATTATATGGGCTTTGAAAAGAAGGAGAAAAGAGATTATGTGTACTTTGGAAAATTCATAGACTACATGACCCTTAAATCGGACACTTAAAAAAAGATTATTCTAACCAGCAAAGCTCTATTGTCAACCTCATATTTTTACTAAAATGGTATTTTATTCTAATTCTGGTACTCTAGCTAGCAACCATTCCCAACTATTTTATTATCAATAACAAAAGGAATTTTAAAAATGCATGTTAAAAAAATAAAATAAAATACATATTTATATTCAAGGGACAAGATGAAAGAAAGGAAATTATTTAGCTGATTAATCCCATTCACCATCAACTAGATTTCTTATAACTGAAAAAGTACAATTACCCTTGGTGTATTTAGTTTCCTAGGACTGCTGTAAGAAAGCATCACAAACTGAATAGTTTCAACAATACAAATTTAGTCTCTCAGAGTTCTGGAGTCTAGAAAGCTGATCAAGATGCTAACTGGGCCATATTCCCTTTAAAAGGTCAAGGGAAGAATCCTTCCTTGCCTCTTCCAATTTTTCATGACTCTGGGCATTCCTTGGCTTATGGAAAATTGCTCTAATCTCTATATCCAACTTCACATAGCTTTCTTTTTTCTCAGTGTCTGTGTCCTCTGGGTCTGCATGTCTCTCCATGTTCAAATCTCCCTTTTCTTTCCCTTATAAAAACACCAGTCATTAGATTTGGGGCCCACCTAAACCCAGAATGATTGAACCTTGAAATTCTTAACTAATTACATCTGCAAAGACTCCATTTACCCATAAAAATCATATCCTAAGGGTCTGGGCGGACACGAATTTTGGGGAATACGGTTTAATCCACTATAATGGTTTAATTCATCATTATAAACTACATTGAATATATTTAGGTGTTGCTACATTGTTGCCCAGGGAATATTTCTTGCAAATCTACACATACATTGAAAAAAAAGTTACAAGAAGAAATATGTAATTATCCAAAGGAAAGAATAATCAACAATACTTATTCTTCAGAATAAACTATGGTGGATTTTAAATTCCCCACTGATTTTTCTAGGTTGGTATAGACTGCTGTAAAACATTACAGGGCAGTGATTAAGGTAAAAATTCATTAATGTTTAAATATAACAACACAGTTTGGAGATCAAATTAGGAGCCATAAAAGAAACCAAATTCAATATAATCTAAAATCTATCATACATTTTTGGATAATATACTCACTTTGCTAATTCTAGGACCAAAAAAGTCATGGATAATTGAAAATAGAAGCTTAATTTTAAATAGATACCACACCATCTACTTTGAGTAACTTTGAACGTATAAAATTATCTCTACTTAAGTAACATAAAAATTATTTATCAGATTAAGAATTGAAGACAATTTTCAAACTGGGTTTATCCCCCTTGAATTAAGTGTTGAAGTGACACTGTTGGCTTATTCACATCATCACTGAATTATTTCATTAGTAACTTATTTTTAATAAAACCGTATTTCACAAAAAAATCTAACAAATGATCTCGAAAATGTTTTCTATAGCAATATATCTTTCCTGTTGCATTTGGAATTACTATATAGAATTTAGCAACAGACCGTAATTTTTCAATATAGGTATTTGAATGATTAATCACAGTTTAATTCTGTACATTGCTGTGTTCCATTTGTGTCATGACATCAATATAAAGACCATTTAATTCTACATGAATGTTTCTTTTTTTTTATTAATTGATCTCTGTATATATTGATGCAAACATGGGGTACATTGTGCTGTTTACAGGTTATGCTTCCGACAAAGGTTTAATAACCAGAATCCATAGAGAACTGAAACGCATTAGCAAGAAGAAAACGAGTGATCCCATATCAGGGTGGGCAAGGGACTTGGAGAGAAATTTCTCTAAAGAAGATCAGCATATGGCCTACAGATATATGAAAAACTGCTCACCATCCTTAATCATCAGAGAAATGCAAATCAAAACTACTTTGAGATATCACCTAACTCCAATAAGATTAGCCCATATTACATGAATGTTTCATTATTAATCTACTTTTTCCTGCAGTCTATTCTTTCTCTCATTGCTCCAGTGCACTAGAACTTAACATTCAGGCTATTTGCAGTTTCTTTTTTTTTTTTTTTTTTGAGACGGAACCTCAAGCTATCCCCCTGGGTAGAGTGCCATGGCATCACAGATCACAGCAACCTCCAACTCCTGGGCTCAAGTGAGTCTCCTGCCTCAGCCTCCCAACTAGCTGGGACCACAGGCACCCGCCACAACCCCCAGCCATTTTTTGGTTGCAGCCATCATTGTTGTTTGGCGGCCGGGGCTGGGGATTTGAACCCACCACCTTAGGTGTACGTGGCTGGCGTCTTAGCCGATTGAGCCATAGGCACTGAGCCGCTATTTGCAGTTTCTAGAGGATCAAAGAGAGGAGTGTTAGTTTTTAAATAGATAATAAGTTTTATAAATAAGGAACATTAAGATACTGGTTCTACCAACTGTAGCGATGTATATGACCTATTCAATTCACTTAAGAATTTCTTCTGAAAGACTGCCCTGTAATGATTTACAGCGGTAAGTTTCTTACCAACTTCTATCATTTTGAATCAAGGTGTTGGTGTAAACATTTGTAAACATTTCTGCTACTCTCATGAAATAATATCAAACCTACCTTGCACACTTTTTAAGTATTTAAATTATGTCTACAAGTGTCTATGAGCTGAACAAAAAAATCTGATAAATATATGATTTGTCTTTTCAATTCTGAACAAGACATGTTGTCATTTTCTTTTTTCTTTTTCTTCTTCTTCTTCTTCTTCTTCTTATTTTGCAGTTTTTGGCTGGGGCTGGGTTTGAACCTACCACCTCTGGCATATGGGGCCAGCGCCCTACTCCTTTGAGCCACAGGCACTGCCCCATGTAGTCATTTTCATAGTTGTTTTCAAATAATTAGTTGCTATATACTGAAAAGGTAGCAGTAGTCATATTTAACTGAACATTTTTGTCTTATTTTAGTCTTAATTTAGTTCCCCAATTAATACAATTCCATCAAGAAGACTAAATTCAAAATGTTGATTTATCATCAATATTTATAACAAGGCGATAACCCAACAACATACATGTAAAATCACTAAAAATTTCATACGATTATTAATTTCTTATTTTGGATCAACTATCCATGAATAGTTTTTTTAAATATTGAATGGAGTAAAATATTTTAAAAGAATATTAAAGGAATTTGTAAAATGAATTCTGTCAATTACTGAGAGATTTAATTTTGGTGAAGCCCCCTCCAAAAGTTGGTACTGTGAAGTTTGTGTTATGGTAAGGAGATGGAAAAATTGGTAAGTGTCATGCTTTACCGAATTGATGAAGTAGAATAAAAATTCATCTTGGATCTTTTGTTCTAAATTTTAAAGTGTTAGTATAGGTATAGTATTATCTCTATTGAAATCGAATGGGAAATATGAATATGTATTCAGAATAATGGAAAAGATAATCAATGTAATGACAGAAAAAGTTTAGTTTCCTGATATATTTCATTTTATATATAATATGTACTATCAGTACACAGTTTTCATTTTATTGATTTTTTCCTCAGTTCCTAGCAGATCAAAGAGAGGAGTGTTAGTTTTTAAATAGATATGTTTAAAAACTCAGGTAGAATTTGACTCTTAGTTCAACAAAGATGTATTTTTTGCAAATCAATTTTCTTCATATGGGGATCTTGTATAGTTCAGTTATGTTTATAAATCTGAAATTGATAAAAGTTATTCATAGCAGAGACTCATATACATGTAATGCATTATCAGTTATCACATTAGAAATACTAGCAATGAAGAGATTTTGGGGTTTGGGTGTATTTATAAGATTTATTAAATAAAGGGTTTGAAAATCATATAATTTTGTAGGCCAAGCAACAATTCTCTATCAAAGCTAAAACCCTAAAACAACAGAGGAAAGAAAAACTTTACCAGGAGGAAAAAAAGTTTAAAAGAGATTCATATATCTATCCTTCTCCCCAAATATATCCTTGAATAAAACATCTTTACCATACTAAGGCTAGAGAAATGTCATTGCTTTGCTATTTTTAAACACTTTTAATATTATTATTAAAGGTACATATGTTCATTTTAGAAAAATGAATAAAATAAAGGCCGAATGAAGATGATCACATAAATTAAAAATTAACCAAAAATCTCAGTTATACCATCATTAAAATGTTTGAATCTTCTCATTCTATTTTCTTTAGCTAACCCTATTTTAAAAATATCTCGCTGTATAAGAACACTAAATATACTTTTCTTGAATCTACTTTTGTAGCCTAAGATTATAGCACAGATATTTTTCAGTACCATTAACTATTTTTGTATATATTTTAATATATGTATGATATTATATTGTGTAAATCATCCATAAATATTTTTAACATTTCCCTAGGCTATATCCCCTCTTATATTTTTGTCTTTGTTTAAACAGTGCTACTTTGAATATACCTATGGCTAAACTATTGCCCATATGCCTGGCTTTTAAAGAAATGACAGAAATGACAGAAAGGTAATTTAGAGTATGGATAGTGAAAACAATGAAGGGAATTGAAAGGAAGGTGGAAAACTACCAAACAGAAATCCTAAAATTGACCCCAGGAATGAATAAAAGACATGATAAAATTAGAAAGGATATATCAGAGCTTAAGGAATTGAAGGAGTCATTCAGGGAACTTAAAGATACAATAGAAAGCATCAAGAGAAGATTATACCACAGAGAAGACTCTCAGAACTAGAGGATAAGGCTCTTGAGCTAACTCAAGCATTGAAAGAAGCAGAAAAGAAGAAGACAGTAAAAGCAGAACAATCCCTTATGGAATTAAGGGATTTCATGAAGCATACAAACATACAAAGTATAGATATCCCTGAAGGAGAACAAGAGTGACCCAAAGGAATGGAAGCCTTACTGGAGGATATCATAACTGAAAATTTTCCAAGCATCACCAAAAACTCTGACACATTCATTTTAGATAAATATTGAACCCAGTTCATCTCAATACAAACAGAGCAGCTCCTAGACACTTTGTAATGACCCTGGCCAAGTTCAAAATAAAAGAAAAAAAATTGCAAGTAGCCAAGAGTAAACAGTAATTGACCTACAGGGGCAGATCCACCAGGATGACAGCAAACTTCTCAGCTGCCACTTTACAAACCAGAAGAGATTTGGGACCACAAGTCCCAAAGCTGCATATGCTAGTGAGGGTGTGGAGAAAAAGGAACATTTTTACACTGTTGGCGGGATTGCAAATCAATATGGCCTCTTTATAAAAAAGTATGGAGAATCTTCAATGAACTAAAAGTCAACCTTCCATTTGATCCTACCATTCCATGACTAGGTATCTACCCAGAAGAATAAAAATCATTTTACTATAAAGACTTTTGCACTAGAATATTTAGCAGAACTCAATTTTTTTTGGGGGGGGCACTTCTACCAGAGCTCAATTTACAATTGTCAAGGCATGAAATCAACCCAAGTGCCCACCAACCCATGCATGGATTAATAAACTGAGGTATATGTATACCACAGAAGACTATTCAGCCATACAAAGATGGAGACTTTACATCTTTTGTATTAGCCTGCATGGAATTGGAGAACACTCTTCTTAGTAAAGTATCACAAGAATGGAAAAGCAAGCATCCAATGTCCTCAGTACTGATATGTAAATTATAGATGAACAAATACATGATCACACAAGAGAAAAGCACAATTAAATTCAAGTGGTGAGAAGTGGGTATAAAGGAGGGGGAAGAAGTGAGGAGGGAAGCGGATTGATGTGCTGTCACCTAACAGGCACAATGTTAGGGTACATGACACATCTCCTAGGGGAGGAGCACAACTACAACTTACACTTTACCCAACAAACACAAACGATGTAACCTAATTGTCTGTACCCTCGTGTTAATCTGAAATATTTATTTTGTCATGGCATTATTTTGATATTCTGATTTTTTAATATATAAATATAGACATTTCATTCTTTTGCGGTTTCTCTGTTTTCAACCACCTTTTAAGTTATTCATAGAAATTAACCCATGTAATCTAGTGAAATAAACCTGGCATGATTAAAGGATTGGTAAATGTGATTCCAAATGGCTTTTGAATTTATTATAATATAACTAATGTTGACTTTATCTACTTGAAAATAATTACTTGGAAACATAAAAATTTGTTGGCGAATTATCCTAAATGGTTAACGTCTATCCTCAGATAGAACTGATTGATTATCTTTTGTGTACAATATAAAATATTCCATTATAGCACTTCATGCATATTTGTCTCACTCTATTTGGGACCTTGAGCTTTTGGTCTTTGATTTCTAGTACCTAAAACAATCATTTACTAAATATTTATTTTGCAAACGTATTCTGCTTGCCAGACTCAGAACAGTAGTTCTCCAAACATGTTCCCTCAACTGGCAGCATCAGCAGCAGCAGGGAAGTTGCTAGAAATGCAATTTCCAGCCTCACTTCCGATCTACTGGACCAGACATACTAGGGGACAGATCTGGTGGGCCTTCCAGGAATTCTAATGCATACTAATGTCTTCAAACCACTGAGACAGAGGAGACTGGATAGATAAGCTATAGTTCCTAATCGTGATCACTAGGAATCAATTAGTAAATTTTAGTTGAAAGCACTCATTTTTTTCTCCAGCGATTTAGAATTAAATGTTCCAACACTCTGATAGCAAAATGCAATGTGTGATAATCATATGTAATAAAAACCAAAACCAAATAACCTTGATATTTTTATGCCAAACACCAGACATAGGTCTTACATGGAACCTGTTGGTGAGAGTTTCACACTGAATTGATAATACTGTTGGAAGCCAAAAGCTTAGTGAAATATTTTTAAGCTGCATATTAGAGGCTCGACAAAGCATTAAACAACTGATAGCAGTAGGTTCTATTTGGCATCAGCAATAATAATGTTTATTTAATATTTCTTAATAATTATCTTGAATAAAATCGTTAGTAAGCAAATATTGGCTAAGCATGCAAAGTATTTGAAAATACATAAAAGAATATACTAGCTTATATCAGAAAGGGAAGTTAATGGAAAACAAAATCTAAAATGGACTCATACTACTACATTCTTAGTTCCATTTCAGCTAATTATATAGCATTTGGAATCACAATTGGGTTTATATGTAGCGTAACTTTGATTGATTTGAATAATTTAAACCAAAAACGTTTTATTTCGAGGTTAGTCACTGATCATCTGGCTCGATTCTTCATTTTATAAAGATAAGGCCAATAATACTTTCTGATAAGTCTGCAGAATTTAGCACTTGTGAACGTTCACAAGTGCCTCTTGTTTCTCTTCTTTCCTCTACTTCTTGACTAGGTCTAATAACCTTTTATTTTGTAAACTTTTCTCCTTACATTTGTCATTGAAAAATATGTTGATGCTTTCACCCTTTTTTTTTTTTTTTTGAGACGGAGCCTCAAGCTGTCCCCCTGGGTAGAGTGCCATGGCATCACAGCTCATAGCAACCTCCAACTCCTGGGCTCAAGCTAGTCTCCTGCCTCCGCCTCCCAAGTAGCTGGGACCACAGGTGCCCGCCACAAAGCCTGACCATTTTTTGGTTGCAGCCATCATTGTTGTTTGGCGGGCCCGGGCTGGGGATTCGAACCCGCCACCTTAGGTGTACGTGGCTGGCACCTTAGCCGATTGAGCCACAGGTGCCGAGCCTACTTTCACCCTTTTAATGCCTCATTTATAAATCCAAATATGTCTATCTACTTTCCTTTTCTTTTTTTTTTTTTTCAGTATTGGCCAGGGCAAGGCTTGAACCTGCAACCCCCAGTATATGGGGCTGGCGCCCTACTCCTTGAGCCACAGGCACCGCCCATATCTACTTTCCTTTTCTTTAAGCTCACAGTTTTGTAGGGCATCGTATTTTAATGTGAACCTTCAATTCAAATAATCCAGGATTTGAAAAGATAAATTCATAGTTCATTTTCCAAGATATTTGCCATCATACCTATTTATTCCTATCAAATCCAGCATTACTCAGCCATTTTCCAAACATTGATTTTATGATTTCCCCTTTTCTTCATCTTCTCTAGGTAAATAACACTAAAATCATTTCCACTATTTCCTTCAACGACTATTTAGATTTTTCTCTTCTCCTTCATGTCCACATCTATAATAATTTTAGTCAAGTGGTTTCTTACTTAACACTACTACAAACATAAATGTCTTCCACCTCAAATCTCTTTTATGGGTCTTGGCTACATGATTTGTTTTCCTAAAGTTATTAATTTGATCATGTTAAATGAAAATTTTTACTAGAACTTCACCATGAACAGAATTTTTTTTTTTTGAGACGGAGCCTCAAGCTATCCCCCTGGGTAGAGTGCCATGGCATCACAACTCACAGCAACCTCCAACTCCTGGGCTCAAGCGAGTCTCCTGCCTCCACCTCCCAAGTAGCTGGGACCACAGGCACCCACCACAACGCCTGGCTATGTTTTGGTTGCAGCCATCCTAGTTGTTTTGGCTGGACCGGGCTGGATTTGAACCCGCCACCTTAGGTGTATGTGGCTGGCGCCTTAGCCACTTGAGCCACAGGCACCAAGCCACCATGAACAGGATTAATCCAAAGCTCTAATCCTGGAATTCAAGACGCTCCAGATAATATTATTTTTTATTTGTACATTGATGCACAATTTATAGAAAGCTTTCATGTATTGCAATCATTTATCTTTGTATCAATTTTGGCGTGCATGTGAAAAAACCAGAAAACTCTGCTTCAGAGACTCTACATCAGTGATGAAGTTTTGATTGAGACCACCAGGTGCTCTTTTTCAAAAATATCTCTGTTTTGAATCTTCTCTGTGCATTGCTCCTTGTGTCCTCTAAGAGCCAAGTGCTACACTGAGCATGTGGAATGTATTTATTGAATCATTGTCATTAATCATGTGAGGGCCTGATTTCTATGACTTTCCAAGAGACCTGTGAGTGTAATTCTTGTCAAAAATGCTTAAAAAATTATTAAAGTCAAATTTAATATCTCGATACCAGTTGGTCAAAAATAAAATTCACTTGCTCTTCAGAAAAATGAAAACCGAACTAGGTTAAGTAATACAGGTACTTATTCCTCTTTAAAGGTTTGGTACAATTCTGATATGAAGCCATCTGGTCCCAGCTTCTTCTTTTTGGGGAGATTTCGTACAGTTGATTCTATTTTAGTACTTGACATAGGTCTGTTCAGCATTTCCAATTCTTTCTGATTAAGTCTAGGAAGTTGGTTTGCATCCAAGTATTGGTCAATTTCTTTCAGATTTTCATATTTCTGAGAATAAAGCTTTTTGTAGTATTCATTAAGGATTCTTTGAAATTCTGAGGTGTCTGTTGTTATTTTGCCTTTGTCATTTCTGATTGACGATATTACGGACTTTAATTTTCTATCTTTGGTTAGGTTGGTCAAAGATTTATCAATTTTGTTGAATTTTTCAAAAAAACAACTTTTTGATTCATTGATCTTTTGAATAATTCTTTTGTTCTTTATTTCATTTAATTCTGCTCTAATTTTAGTTATGTCTTTTTTTCTGCTGGGTTTGAGGTTGGAATGTTCTTCCTTTTCCAGTTGCTTAAGATGTCCCATTAAGTTCTTTTGAGGGAGGCTTGCAATGCTATAAATTTCCCTCTTAGGACTGCTTTTGCAGTATCCCACAGGTTCTGATAATTCATTTCTTCATTATTGTTTTGTTCCAAAAACTTGGCAATTTCCTTCTTAATCTCATGTATGACCCAGCTATCATTCAGCATGAGGTTATTTAGTCTCCATGACTTTGTTATGAGTATGCAGATACCTGTTATTGGTGAGTTGCATGATGATTTGAGAAAATACAAGGAATAATTTCTATTCTTTTAAATTTGCCAAGGTTAGACTTCTGACCTAAGATGTGATCAATTGTGGAGGATGTTCCATGGGCTGATGGGAAGAATGTATATTCAGTTTTGTTAGGATTAAATGTTCTGTAGATGTCTGTTAAATTCAATTGTATTTAACAAATGATGCTGGGAGAGTTGGTTGGCGACTTGTAGAAGACTGAAACTGAACCCACACCTCCCACCATTAACAAAGATTGGCCGTCACTGGATAAAAGATTTAAACTTAGGACATGAAACTATAAAGATTCTTGGAAAGAGTGCAGGAGGATTTCTTCTCACTGGAAGAAATTGGCCTGGGCAAATACTTTATGAGGAGGACACCCCAGGCAATTGAAGCAACACCAAAAATACATTATTGGGATCTGATCAAACTAAAAAGCTTCTGAACAGCCAAGAACACAGTAAGTAAACCAAGCAGACAGCCCTCAGAATGGGAGAGGATATATGCAGGTTATGCTTCTGACAAAGGTTTGATAACTAGAATCCACAGAGAACTCAAACTTATTAATAAGACAAGAACAAGTAATCCCATTTTACTGTGGTTAAGGGACTTGAACAGAAGCTTCTCCAAAGAAGACAGGCGCATGGCCTACAGACACATGAAAAAATGCTCATCATCTTTAATCATCAGAGAAATGCAAATCAAAACCACTTTGAGATATCATCTAACTCCAGTAAGAGTGGCTCACATAACAAAACTCCAAAACTCCAGATGTTGGGTGGATGTGGAGAAAAGGGAACACTTCTGCACTGCTGGTGGGAGTGCAAGCTAATATGTCCCTTTTGGAAAGAAGTATAGAGAATACTCAGGGATCTAAAAGTAGACCTGCCGTTTGATCCTGCAATTCCTCTACTAGGTATATATCCAAAAGACCAAAACTTACTTTATAACAAAGATATCTGCACCAGATTGTTTATTGGTGCCTAATTCATAATAGCCAAGTCATGGAAGAAGCCCAAGTGCCCATCGGCCTATGAATGGATTAATAAATTGTGGTATATGTATACCATGGAATATTATGCAGTCTTAAAAAATGGATACTTTACCTCTTTTACGTTCACATGGATGGAGCTGGAACATATCCTACTTAATAAAGTATCTCAAGAATGGAAGAAAAAATATCCAATGTACTCAGTTCCATTATGAAACCAATTTATAATCACTCACACTTTCGTATGAAGAATAGATCATAACTATGGCCCAGGATGAAGGAGGAAGGGTTGGGAGAGGAGGTGAAGTTCTGATCAAGGGAGAGTGAATGGTGGGATCACACCTATGGTGCATAATGCAAGGGTACATGTCGGATCTATTAGTATAGAGTATAAATGTCTTAACACAATAATTAAGTAAACGAGATGAAGTATAT
Source organism: Galagoides demidoff (assembly GCA_963574575.1). Lineage (NCBI taxonomy): Eukaryota > Metazoa > Chordata > Mammalia > Primates > Galagidae > Galagoides > Galagoides demidoff. The sequence continues at coordinate 57,352 of CAUYQV010153473.1, forward strand.
ATTAATCAGTGTGATGTAAGCGTTTCTAATTCTGTATGAAATCAGCACATTGTACCCCATAAATGCATTAATATATACATAATCTATGTGTGTTTATGATTTAATAAAAAAATAAGTAACTAAAAGAAAAGAAAACTGGACTAGGAGAGAAGATCCTTGAATAGCTAAGCAAACTGAGCAGATCCTGGATTTCTACTTTGTATACTGTCTTTGGGCTTAAGCATTCCGTCTGGAACAAGGCTGCCCACAGATCATTCAGATGAAAGGCGTGACAGCCTGAGATAGTTCAGGGTAAAGGATTAAGTGAGCGAAATTATTTTCATAGTCTGTGTTCAATGTGTGGTAACACACTGAATTTATGTTCTCCCTTTGGCACTTAAGAAAAATTATTTAATGTGGCAACTGTCAGATTTTTCTTTTGCCTTAATGTTTCTTTAAAAAGTACAAACACTATTTTTAGGACTTGTTGGCATTCTTTTATTGTTAATATTTTTTTTTTTCTTATGAAAAGAGGATTCTAATTTTCTCTAAAATATTTACTTAATCATCTCCTTCCTGGCCTAAATTTAATTTTTCCGAAGTAGAACACTGCCGTTGGGGAAGGTCGGTTATGTCAAAGGTGAATCCAGGAAGCCCAAGCTAAAAAAGTGGGAAGATGGAAACTGGAAAGAGAGAAGATTAAGAATGTATTAGAGGGGATTACTGCTGTGGGCAAATGCAGCTCTGCGGCGTGGGCGAAAGTTGGGTACTGTGTAGAATAGAACTCAGATTTGTCCTGCTGAGGAATAGGGGGAGCTGGCACATTTATTTCCCACTCCTGTACATCACCAGTGAAGTGATCCATAGGGATGCTTAATCTCTGGTATTTCTTAGCTGCCCTGAGTTTGGGCTGGGAAAGAGCCACTTACCCTAGAAAATCCCTCAGGGCAACAAAGACAGAAATACTATGGGTGAAAATCCGACAGTGTGTGCAGAAACTATCCACTACAGCTGTAGTTAAACTCAGAGACAGTGGTAAGAGAACTGCCTCAGTGAATCAGCAGCATGCGCTAATGTAGTCATGCATTTTTTAAAGAAATATTTCCTCTAAATAGCACTATTATGTGCTAGGCATTGGCAAGGTATTAGAAAGATGTAAATTGTCAACGTCTGAAAGCTAGCCTCCATCATATCTGTCTTCCTCTCCTTCTGTGCCTGCATCAAATGATCTTCATCTGCATGAATCTCATTCTAAAATAACTACCATCTTTCTCCTCTTTGATTTTTCTGCCAATGCCTTAGTGTGGGCTCTCACCGTGATCATTTATATGAATTACTGAAGGAATCTCTTAACTGTTCTCCCTGCTTTCAGTTTCACCTTGTTTAAAACCGTTTAAAAGTTCTCTGTGAACGTCAGAATAAAATTTAAACTCTTCCCTCATACCATGCTTGCTCACCTTCCCAGAATCCGTGGCCACCTTTCTCCCTGTACCTCACATGCAGTAAATGATTCGTCCGTGCTGAAATATGTGTTTCCTAAAGTCACCAGGTGTGGTCGTCTATAACTGTGTATATTCTGATTTTTTAAAAATGATTCTCCACCCATGAGTAGCAATCTCTACTAATGCACTTATCTCATTCTGTCAGATCAAATGACCGCTTCCAAATAGCCTTATCTCCCTTTTTTTGTCTCTACATAGGTCTTGCCTGTCTTCCAAAATTTACCTTATGTATCCTTAACACAATAGCTTATCGCATTGTGGATGTTCTGTTATGTGTCTCTGCAGTTAGCCTGTGAACTCCTGTACACAAAGGTTTGTGTACTTCATGTGTACATCCATGCCCTGAAGCCCAAAACTATTATCATTTTTAATAATGTTAAGTGAACAAAGGCGCATTAATGAAAGAAGACCACGTCTGGACCTTCAGGGATTTCATAGAATAAGGCATGGGGGTGTCTGGTCTTAAGGAACATGCAGTCTGATGGCCTTTTACTTATTAGGAATTTAATTGCATGCCAAATAAGTATATGCAATTAGTGCAAGTGCTTTCCCTGAATGGAGTACAAATACACTCTCCAGTGTGTGGACATGACCTTAGAAAACACGGTCAAGTCTGAAGTATTCATGATAAAGCAAATTGTCTTGCTATCAGCCACAGGCTCATTTCTGGGTAACTGTAGCCCTAATTTCCTCCATTGATACCTGCTGAATCTCTCTACAACTTTCTATATCTCCAGGCCCTATAGCCTCTGAGTCTGAGGAAAATCTTACACAGAACTCCAAGGAGCCACAACAGTTTAGTATTCCATAGTCTTCTCTCTCTTTGCCTCATTTTGTAGATGTTTATAATATAGGCTTAAAAAGGCAATGAGACAGCTGGAAAAAGGTTTGTTTCTCTCTGCCTTTATTTAGCAGTTGCTTCATAAAGCAGGAAAATAGCATCGTTTTCATGATTCATCATCTTTTCCCCTTATATTTGCACCAAAAGGAAGTAAAATGTCAGTGGATTTCTGGAATAAAAGTTCGTGATTGGCAGTGCAGTGTACTTTTGTATTTGATTTGAAAATCAAAAAGTTTTAGATGGGAAGACTAGTCAAATCTGGCCAATAGGATAAGACTAACAGAAGAAGCAGTGAAAGGGTCAATGTGTTGACAAAGACTCTCTTCTTGACCAAGCTTCAGACAGGCTTCTCTGAGCCCCCTTTTCAACTGGAACTTGTCCCTGGTCTCTGTCTTTGGTCTGCCTAGTCTAGTTGTAGCAAGAATCCTGCTAAATCAGCTTAGTGAGAATCCCCCACCCTGAAAGACTGATCAGCCTGGCCACCTTCAGCAAGAAACCTATTAAGTGGGTATAGCAATAACCCTCCTACCCTTCATGTCTCCTCTTAGCAATTTTCCATCTATTCACACTCCCCTCCCATTCTGCTCATTTGTTATAAGTCCCTGGCTAGCTTTACTTTGTTCCTAGTTGAGCCCAATCTCTCTTTCTTGTTGCGATAGTCTTCACCTACAACAACATTCCTGAATCAATCCTTTCTTACCATTTTAACAAGTGTCAGAATCATTTGTCCTTTAACAGCATTCAATAAATGGCCATTGTGCATAAATATGCTGGACTTACCTAGGCTTTTCTGAAATCAAATCAAAGTTATTAAGCTTGTCCATTTTTAGAAGCATGTGTGGTGGAATCTACCCGTTTTTCCCTAGCAATATTGCCTGGAATAAATTCTCCCATGCTATCTCCCCCGTCAGGACCATTATTTACACCCCTTATTTTTCCTTGACGATTCTTCCACTCTCTTTTCATGTGGCTGGCCCTGGGTCTAAGACTTGTCTCAGCTTCAATGTCTCAGTTAAAAGTATCCTGACCAGCTTGTCTACATAATACCTTCTCTTATTTCCTATCACTCTATTTGTATAGAATTTAAAATAACAAACAGCTCCACATGAATATTCTAATTTAATAGTCAATCGCCTTTTTCATTGTTTGCCATTTCAGTCAGTGAGACCTATGTTATAGTCACCAATCTCAATTCAAATGGTAATGACAATCATACATGTGTAATTAGTTCTTAAATTAATGAATTTTTAAGAAAAATTAATTATGGAACTCTCACTGTTATAATATATATATAAATCTTATATAGGTATAAGATATAAGATAGTGAATAAGACATTAACATATTTAATACCATATTGTGAAAGTTACAAATTAGGTCTAGTTTAAGAAGAACTGAAAAAGTATACATTGTTAGGTCCACTAAGCAGATTGCAATACAAAGTTCCAGAAAGTTCGAGAAGCTTGCAGAGGAACATATGACTAGTACATAGTATAGCTGAGATTTAAGGGCAGATTTTTTTTTTTTTATTCAGACTCTTTATACTGGGCCTGCTCATTCACCTGGCCAGAATGAGTAGTCAGTTTTCTCTCCTCCATCTTCCATGTAATATATCACTCAGCCCATCTAAAAAAGCACCTCTCCAGCAGTGCTGAGGCACTGTTTTTTGATGGGCTGGAGATACGTGAGTACCCATCTGTTTCTCTGCCATTTGTCCTACCAGTTAGCGTTTGCATGCTATGGATAAGGGGGCAAAACCAAAATTCCCTGAGAGAGGCAAGACACGCAGACCATATAAAACTGCATTTCCCCCCCCACCCAGAATATTTTCCCGAAAGCTTCTGTGGGAGAATACATAACTAACTGACGGCTGCTTCTCACTGATAACAGGAACACCCTTGTAAAGGCCAAATGAGGTTAGACATCCTCAATCATACACGGTTTGGGAATTAAAAGGGAGAACATTCTTTTCACTTTTGTCCTTTCCTTCTAAATATTCTTCTGCCAGAAATAAACATAGATTAGTCCAGCATCTCACAAAGGACTGTAGACAGTGTGGAAGAAAATAAAACATAGAGTTTTGAGATTAAAGGAGCCAAACATCCATGAGATGTGATCATTTTCCTATTAACTGTCCACTTTACAGAGCTGGAAGTAGAATTCAGAATTATTTGCAGAGAATTGTCCGTGTAACTGCATATGGATTATCTTTGATGTGCTTTGTTTATTCAGCTTCTTCATTAAAATAGAAAAGTGGCTTCAGATAGTTCCTTTTACTTTTGATTATGGGTACAATCAGCCCATGACATGAGTTTGCATCTGTGACCTCTAACATGTGCGGAGTTTAGAAGAAAAATGAAAAAGAAACAGTTATTTCTCTTTTTTGCCACATCCAACATATTTATCGAACAAGTAAAATCACAGACACTTTGAAACTGAATCATCCTATCATAATGAAATATCAATCTCTAATGCATGATGTACCCTTTATACTCTATTTAAGGCCCTAAATGTTTCTAAATCTATAAAAACATTTTTTGGTAGATATTTTTTACATTTCATTCACCAATAAAACATATGAGATAAACCAGGGTACTAGTGCCAGCAAAATCCTACTTTTTAGCGTGTAATCATATATTTTTTTAAATTCACCTTTACCAATTTTTTTAATTTTATAATTTTATATCTCTTGTATACTTAACATTGTGTTTTATTGGGACATTTCATTTACTGAAGCGTAAACTAATGATATGACATTGTGTTTCCTACCAAAGCCTTTTTTTTTTAAAGAGGCAAAGCACTATTTACAAATAAGATTGGAATGCACACTTTATACCAGTGGTTCTCAACCTTCCTAATGCCATGACCCTTTAATACAGTTCCTGTGGGTCGTGATCCACAGGTTGAGAACCGCTGCTTTATATAGTTTTTTTCTAACTTAAGCAAGTAAACCTGACTCCATCTTGCATCTACCATCCCAGTACAAATGGGGATTGAATAAGAGTATAGAATATTCTCAGGCTCAGAAGACACAATTCAGGTATGGGATACCCAAATATGCAAACAAAACAGAGAAAACTAGACGGTCGGTAAAGGGACGGAATAGCTTGTATTGAATTTATAATCTAAGCTGGTGGCTCTCAAACTGTAGTCACCAGACCAGCATTGCCATCATCCCTCAGGGCTTTTCAGCAGTGCAAATTATTGAGCCACATCTCAGAACTACTGAATAAAAACCCTGGTGGTGGGGCCCAGCAATCCAGGTTTTCACAAACCCTCTGGGGGCATTCTGATGCAGATTATATAACTAACTGATGGCTGGTTCTCACTGATAACAGGAACACCCCTGTAAAGACCAAATGAGGTTAGAAATCCACAAACATACACAGTTGCAGGCTAATGTTTGAAAGCCACTGTTTTAGCCCAGTCATTTACTTGTTTATTCATTCACCCATCACATACTTCTGAGTTCTTACCACCTGCCAGGAGCTAGGTGAGTAACAGGACAGAAATAAGGACTAATGGGTTAATAGCTACCATTTATTGTGACCTTGCTCCTTAACAAGATATTTTAATAACTAAGATCATTGAGCTTTTATAAGGACCTCGCAACTCTGGCATTATTCTGACTATAACGTTCAGAATTCCCTTTGGAGAGGGCAATGGAAACACATTGCGACAATAAGCTTTGTTGGACAAGTACTTCAGACTCGGCCTGACAAGCACTTGACTTCGCCCGAGACAATCCGAGGTGGTTGCCCAGAAGAGGTGATATCTAAATTGCCTCCAATTTAAATTGAATTTCTGAAGAAAAGGCAAGTTAAAGAAAAGTAAAAGAAAATTAGAAGTAGTTGTGTGTCAGTTAATTTTCAATGCAATTCATATTCTGTAATTTATCACAATAACTCTCTTAGGAAATTATTAGCAATCCTCTCTTAAAATGAAAACTAAATCTGAATCTAAATGGATAACTAATTATAAAGCCATTTAACTTTCAAGTGGTGGAGAAGGGACTTGAGCCCTGGCCTACACCCAGAGCACCAGCAAATCCTCTGAGGTGTGAAAGAAAATGGTAAGGTCAGGAAGGTTAAGATGCTAAGAGAGATTGGAATGCACTGAAGTGCAGGGTATGTAAAGACTGAGCTTAAGGCTGAGCCATGATTGACTGTTTGGAAATAGGCTCTGAAGAGTTTCGATTACCCATGTGATGAGTTCAGATTTTTATCTTTCCAAATTAAAGTCTCAGTTCAAGTCTAATGTATACAAAATAAAACGATTTGATATCTGTTAATATGACCCTTCCAGTCCATGTGTATGTAAAATTTTCTCCTAAAGGCCCAAGAATATTTTCTGCTTAGCAGGTAACAAAGTCTTTATCGCAACTACGCAAATCTGTGATTATAGCACAAAAAGTTATAGACTCAATACATAAACGAGCGGACATGGCTGTCTTCCAAGAAGACTATTTATTGATACTCAAATTTGAATTTCATATGATTTTAACATGCCAAAGTAGCGTTATTTAATTTGTTTCAAACATTTAAAAATTTAAAAAGCTATTTTAGCTTCCAGGGCATGCAAAATAAAAAAAGTGAACTGGACTTGGCACACAGGCCATTGTTTGCTGACCCATATTGTAGCTCATCACCTCAGAACTCTCAGTAATTCAGAGAAAGTTATGAGTCAGGGATATTAAAACAGGAAGAGATAAGAGAGAGAGGGGGAAATACCATTGCAAGTCCTCGGGAGGATGATTAAAAATGGTTTTGTGCCTTTATTATTCTGACGAAAACAATCTGCTTCCTACAAATTATGACTTACCCTTATAGGCTCCTACTGAGGTTTAGAAACATGCCCATCTTCCCAGGTGGAAGCATGGGTTCTAAAGCCTAAATCAAAATGGATTTCAGCCTCACTCGCACCAAGGCCAAATTGTTCTGGTCATTCTTGCACAGCTGTTTATGGCGGCCTTGGAGTCTTTGTTATTCTCTCATCTATTTTTCTTTTTTTTCCCCTCTCATTTCTGTTTGTAAGGAAACTCTCTCTCATATAACAAGTCTCCCATGACCAGAATATAAAATATAAAGTACATAACATCCTTATTTTCTATCTAGCAGCAGCCATTAGACATCATCTGAGAAGGCTATGGTTCACTAAATAGTAATGCTTTATCTTCCTTCTTTTAAGTTTGATAACTATTGCAAGATCAAAAAAAAAAAAAAGTAAACTCAGATCCCTTAAACTGAGCTGCTATGGAGAGTTAACTGAGGTCAGGTTATAGTTAAGAGAATAAATGCCAGAGGAGGAGCTATAAATAAGAATACTTTGATGTTCCAAAAAAATCAAATACAGCAAAAAAATAAGCAAAATAAAGAGTGAATCTCACTGAGGAGAAGAAGAACTGAGGATCATGTTTATGGGTTGGAATAAGTAGAACGATAATATATGACACGAGAGAATTTCTGTTTTCGTAAATTCTTGGTCACAGATGATGCTAATTATCCAGATACCTTCAGAATTTTCCTTGGAATCTTGCTGAGCAAAGCACGTTCAATGCATTTTTACACTCTTCCCACATTATTTTCAAACACTTGAGCCAAAGAAAACTCATTTCTTTGACATTTTACATAACACAAATATGTTTATTTCTTTGATAAATCCAAAAATATTTAGACTTTATTTGTCCCTTCCTTTCTGGAGTTTCCAAGACTATAACACAAAAATAGTCATGTTAATTCAGGGAAGCATCACAGGATCACAGATTCCGGTAGACCTACTTTCAAATTTGAGTTCCTCCCATCTGACTGTGGAACTTTGGGCAAGTTACTTGTTTCGGTCAAACAGTATATTTTTTATTCATAAAATGGAAATCATAACTCCAGCTTTACAGCTGCTTGGGGAAGACTGAAAGTGGATATAATCAAGATAAGGATTAAATGAATTTGTATTGTAATAAAGCTTGCAAGGAAAAAGGATTGTTGCTCAAATATACTGAGAAATTTCAAGTCATTAGGTAAAGAGTAAGCATTTATCAGTATAAGTGAATCTTATCTTTGCTTGAATAATTCATAACATTTTCCTGGCTCTAATATGTGGCACACCTGATGTTTATGTACTTTGTAAACTCAAATACATACGCGCATATGTACATTTGTTGTAGGGGTGCCCAACCTTTTTTTTTTTTCTGCCATGCAATGGAAGAATAAGAGTTGTCTTGTGCCACACGCTAAATAAACCCTAAAGAAAGCTGATTAGCACAAAAAAGGTCTGTGCATACTTTTCTGTGATGTTGGACATCATAGATAAGCAAAAAAAGTCCTTACAAAATTTACATGCCGTCCTCAGGCCACAGGTTGGACACCTTTGGTGTGAAATTGAATGGGCTTTTCCAAAGACAAGTACCTTGTATAATATAATTATTAATATGTGACAAGATGTGCCAATAGATACAATAACAAAATTTCTATTCAGAAATTTACAATTAATTTTCCTTAACCCATTTTGTAACCTAAACTTAGGTTTAGCTGAACCTGGTATATTGTAGTATAATTTGATAGAATATCCTGTAACAGACCAAGTTCAATGCATTTTCCTCCCAGTAACTGGTATTTTCACTAGGAAAACTGATATATTTTAATTAAGCTTTTCACTCTAATTCAGATTACTGAATTTCCAATAAATATAGAATATTCATGCTCAAATAATTTAACCAGAGTGGTTTTTATCAAATCGCTCAGACACAGGAGATGATTAGCATGGGAATAAAGGGCCATGAAAATGAAGAGAGTGAGGCAGAAATAAAGGTGGATTTGAAACCCAGCTCTGATGTGAATAAGCATACTTGGTATGGAAGATTGAACTGTTTACTTAATCTGTCTTTGCTTCATGTGTAACATGGGAATTATCAATATCATATTTCCTACCACACACATTTGTTGCAAAAATTAAATGAGTTAATGCATGAATATATGGACAACTTAAAATGAGTACCGTCCCATAAAAATTGCTCAATAAATAGGCATCATCTGTGATTATGATTATTATATCCACATGGGTATCCCACAGGACATTAAATATCAACTCAGAAAAAAATGCATCACCTTTTCCCTCTTAAGCTTTGTGCCTTCTTCTTTATCATTGTTCTGCCCCACCCTTTTCTTAATTACTTAAACCTAAAACCTGGGAGTCAGCTGGGCCTCTTTCTGCCCCTATCTCTTCCACATCCAATCAGTCATCATGTTTGTGAATTACGCTTTCTAAATAGAGCTACTTCTTTTCGTCCCTGCTTCATCTAAATTAGGATTACAACTCAGAAAGTCATTATTTCTTGTCTTGATTTTCATAATGACCTTTTGTCTGGTCTGGTTTCCTTGGGACTCTGGCCCTTTCTCTGGTAGCTAGTAGCCAAGATGGCTCCTAATGATCTTTGCCTCATTTATGCATATTATTATGAAAGCTACTCCTACACTGAACTGAATCGGAGTTGCTGTTGTTGTTTAACAATAGAATGTGGTCGAACTAATACTGTGTGACTCCCCAGGCTAGATTATAAAAGGTATTACATTTTCCTTCTAGGTTCCTAGCCATGTTGCTGGGAGGACGCACACAGTCACATGGAAAGGGCCATTTCCAGAGAAATTGAGGTGCTTGGACAAGAGAAAGAATTTGCTAATAAGTGAAAGAATCACCTTGAAAAGGTGTCTCGGGTGGCACCTGTGGCTTAGTGAGTAGGGCACTGGCCCCATATACCAAGGGTGGTGGGTTCAAACCCAGCCCTGGTCAAACTGCAACAAAAAACAGCCCGGCGTTGGGTGGGCACCTGTAGTCCCAGCTACTCAGGAGGCTGAAACAAGAGAATCACCTACACCTAGGAGTTGGAGGTTCTCAGGCAGGGCCTGTGGCTCAAAGGAGTAGGGTGCCAGCCCCATATGCCAGAGGTGATGGGTTCAAACCCAGCTGCAGCCAAAAACTGCAAAAAAAAAAAAAAAAGTTAGTTAACTTTAGAAAAAAAAAAAAAGGTGTCTCCTTTTCTGACTGTAATCACATGAGGACTCTAAATCAGGCACACTGAGTCAAGCTGCTTTCTGGAATTCCCGACCTACAGAAACTGAGTCAAACAAACTATTGTTGTTTTGCCAAGCTTCTGTGTTTGGGAGTGACTTGTTATGCAATACCTCTCACAGGACCACTGAACCAGCCTACTAATCTTTTGAAAACACAAAAGATGTAGCTTTGGTGTTAAAACCTTCAATGAGCCCTACGGCCTACGAAAAAGTTAAAACTGGCTCGGCGCCTGTGGCTCAATTGGCTAAGGCGCCAGCCACATACACCTAAGGTGGTGGGTTCGAATCCCCAGCCCGGGCCCGCCAAACAACAATGACGGCTGCAACCAAAAAACGACCAGGCGTTGTGGCGGGCGCCTGTGGTCCCAGCTGCTTGGGAGGCGGAGGCAGGAGACTCGCTTGAGCCCAGGAGTTGGAGGTTGCTATGAGCTGTGATGCCATGGCACTCTACTCAGGGGGATAGCTTGAGGCTCCATCTCAAAAAAAAAAAAAAAAAGAAAAAGAAAAAGTTAAAACTATGAGGTCTTTAATTCTCTCCTCCTGTCTATTCACTCTCTCTCATCCCCAGGCAGGTTATGTTCCATACACGTGCACATACACATACACACACACACACAATATTCCATCTTCATTATTTTGAATATGATCATTTTTATTTTCAGAATATCCACATGCGATTTTTCTCCCTGAGTACTTCTCAGCACAAATATCATCTTCCCTCCACATCCTTTCTGGATGTCCCTAGGCAGATGTCCTTTAAACTATCATTATACCCTGAATGTATTCCCTAGTGCAGTCATTACCATATTTAAAATCACTTGTTTGTGTCTGTTTATCCCTTAAATCCTCTCTCCATTAAGCTGTAAAATCCTGTAAGGCCATGTCTAATACTTAATAGGTATCGATAAATATAATAATTTCTATATAGTTGAATTTTTAAATAAATTGTTTCTGCTAAGAAATTTCACTGCAGGAATTCATATTTCCACCATCCCTCCCCTAATTTCTTCTTGGGACATGTTACGTCTATATTTGAATTACCTCTTTAGTTTAAAGAATATATATCTTCATGCGAGAGAATGATTTTCTCTGTCTTTTAGACTATGCTGAACACAAACTTTCATGATCACCTTATTAACACTTGGATTCTAACAAATTTTCATTGGCCAAGACTATATACAAATTTATGATGATATTACAATTTCATTTGTTTCTTTTATAATGTTTCCATGGTTTGGACGTTCTTCTTAGTTCACTATATTTGATTGTCCCTGTGGAACTTAGATATTTTGATTTTGGCAGAGATTTTTTCTGGAACTTCATAGCTAATTCTTGGCAGTCAATTTGTACACTTGAAAAAGGGAATGTTGGCCAACATTTGACTATCTCTCATTTGACTGCATATTACTGATTTAAAATATTTAGTCTTATGTAATATAAACTACATGGAAAAATTGTCACAACAATTATGAACAGCAAAACTTAAGGCAAGAAAAATTAACTAGTGAAAAAAATATAAGAAAGTAGACAATGATGCAGATGTGGAAGAAAAGGTGATTAGAAAAAGAAAAGTTGTTTCCAAATTCAATGAAGATGATATTGCTTAACTTCCACGTATGTGTGTTAGGTTGAGTAAAAAAAAAAAAAAAGTCATTTGTTTCAATGAAGTTATTAAAACATTTATAAATCTCTCATTTAAAGACATCAAACTTTAACTCATTCATTAACACATTGCTTCTCATGAATATGTGTATTAAAGTAGTATATGAATGAAAGTGGTTTTTCAAATAGGCAAAAAGTTGTATTGATTTTCAGCAGATATGAGCAATGCAAGTTGATCTAATCAGGACAAAAAAGAAAGGTTTAGGGGCAGGACAGTTTTATACCTATCACCGTACAAATAGCATTTTTATTTCAAACACTGGATCATTAATAGGCATGTCTTATGAGCTCGCAAAACACTAAGTAAAATCTAATCAACAAATTATTGAAACAGAAGAATATTAACTTCTGCAAATGCCACTTAAAATTTTTATCTTAGATGCTTTGTAATATACGTCTACATGCTTATTTTTAGCTGTAAAACCCAGCCAGACATCAATTCAGTACTCAATGTTTCAAAATATGTGGGTGGGAATCCAGGATTAAAGAAAGTTACTGCTATAAGGTTTACATATATAAAAACAGGTCAGTTTCAGAGTCACATGTAAAGAAAATCATGGGCAATATACTTAGAAATCATTAAATAATTCTAAATTAGCTATTTTCAAAGGTCATGAAAGTCACATAGCAGAACTTAGAGCACCCCCAAACAAAGTAATGTTCACATTTTAATCCATGTAACAATTTAGTTCCTTTATCAAGTCAAACAGAGCAATGAGCATAGAGCAAAAAAATACTGTATAACTTTTACTAGAACACCTATTAATCATTATTCAGATGTCTTATCAACGAATTAAAATAGCATCAGTATAACATTAACTATCAGTGAAACATTTGTCTGTACTTTGGGTTATTCAGGATGCTCATAATTTGTCGAAAGTCAACTTCTGACTGTAAATTTTAATGTAACCTACTGCATACAACTGCATGATGTACTTATCTATGGTTCTACTTCGATTATTCATATAGAAATACTCAAGGGAACTTAGGGCTTGTCTTAGTTCATTTTTGCTGCTGTAACAGAATACTTGAAACTGGGTAATAGACAGAATAGTAATGAACAAAAAGTAAGGGGACCACCATTCTGGAGGCACGTAAGTTCAACATTGAGGAGTTTGGTAAAAGTTGGCAAAAGACAGAAGGACGAGAGAGGGCAAGAGAGAGAGCTCACTCACAGAGCTATTTTTTTAAGGCATTAAAACTGTGCATGAGTTTTGGAGCCTTGATGGCTTGATCTCTCTCTTAAAATCCCCATCTCTTAATATTATTTCAATGGCAGTTAAATTTCAACATAAGTTTTGGAGGGGACAAACCTTCAAATCATAGCATTTCATCCCAGCCCCCCAAACATATGCCCTTCTCACATCCAAACTACATTCATTCCTTCCCCAAAGTCTTAACTTGTTCCAGCATCAACTCAAAAGTCCAAAGTCCAGAGTCTCGTGGAAAATAGATATGGGTGAGATGCAAGCCTGCTTCTCTAAACTCTTCTAGCTTCTGCCTATTACCCAATTTCAAAAGTGTTTCCACATTTTCAGATATTTGTTATACCAATAGCCCCACTTCTTCTTACCAATGTTCTTAGTCTATTTTTTCCACTGTTTCAGAATATGAGAGATTGCATCATCTATAGTGAACAGAAATTTATTGACTTACAATTCTGGAGGCTGGGAAGTCCAAGATCAAAGAGCCAGCATCTTGCAAGGACATTCTTGCTGTGTCATCAGAAGGCATCTCTTTTGGGCGGCACCTGTGGCTCAAAGGAGTAGGGCGCCGGCCCCATACGCTGGAGGTGGTGTGTTCAAACCCAGCCCCGGCCAAAAGCTAAAAAAAAAAGGCATCTCTTTTTAAAGGCATGAAACTCACCCATGAGGATGGCGGTTTCAAGGCCTAATAATTTCTTAAGGACCTTACCTCTTGATACTTCTACAATGGCAATTAAATTTGAATTTGGAAGGGGACAAACATTCAATCTATAGCAGCTATCATGACGTACAGAATTTTAGCTGGCCCATATATAGTTAAAAAGAGGATCAGTTTAAAACATGGGAATTGGAGTTGTTTGCTAACTACCCATTTACTCTCAGACTGCTTTAAGAATATATAGAATATTATGAGAGAAATGGCTCTTGTTTGTTCACATATGAATTACAAATGACCACAATATTGCCTGGTATGTGATTGATACCTAATAAATATTTCATGATTAATTAAGAAACTGATTAGGTAATTACTTACATCTGACTTGGTTTCTTAAGCGTCAATGACTTCAGGATTCTATGATAATGGTTTAAGTGCTTCAATATTGACCAAGAGGGAGACTTTAAGAAGGCAGCTACCTGTGTGAATGGTAAACGAGAAGATGTTTGTTTAAATTGCGTTAGAAAGCAAATAATAGTTTTGTGCTTACTGTATGCCAAACAAACCCCACTAGATTATAATTTTTTTAAATACAATCCAGGTTTAGATTACCCTCACATCTCTAAAAACTTCTCCAATGAGAGACTAGATAGGTTTACTAGATGGCCATATGTTTATCCATATATTTAACTCTCTAGGGGGTCAACCCTTTAATATTCAAATTTAGTCATCTCTTCATTACAGCACATTTGAATTCGCTATTTTAGAAATCTAGTTAATGTATCTATTTGTAACATATATTTTCTATTCTATATATCATATATAAATATATATGAGGATAACATAATGAAAATTAATGTAGAAATGAGCCAAGTTTCCTAGGAATTTAAACTCAAATACTGTCAAGGATTTTCAAATGATTTTTTTGAAAGGCTCCTTGGAAAGTTCACCCTGAGCTAAATAAAGGCACAAAGGCCTGTCTTTCTTCCATCTCAATGTACAGAGAAAGAAGGAAATTGCATAGTTCCTTTTGTCATTTTGAGTAACAGTTCATCCCAGGAGATGTTGGAATGAACTGTTACCCAAAATGTACATATACAAATGTACGTATGCACACGCACATGTATAGTTAACATATTTTGAGAAATGTTAACTCTCTGAATTAATTTCAGTTACCTTGTTCAGCCTGTCCATCTCTCCTGATTGCACTTTAAAGGTTCTGAGAAAGAACCACCCAAAGTTGTATGCAGAAATAGGGACAACAAGTGCCAATGTAGATTAGATTGAATTCTTATTCAATTTACCAGGAGCATAGAAGAGGCTCCTATTTTCAAAACTGCCCTTACTCCCATATCTCAGGTTTTCAGGATCATGTCAAAAAGACTTAACCAGGCCACTCATCTGTCCTCCTAGAAATTACTGTAATGGAGAATAGGGTCATCTCAAACATTCTTGTTTGTTTATCAAAAGGGTTGGCAACAATCGCAGGTGAAAATAATACTTATTATATTAAATAAATAGCACTGAAGTCCCCTGAGACACTGACAAGCCCAGTTACTTTTTAAACCTCCAAGTTCAGTTTAATGTTCCAAAAAAGAGAGTGGGATTTCACAAGTCCGTATTGATCAATCAGACCTTCTCATTATCAACTTGAGATAGACTCACATACAGGCACAACTCCAAAAGTACTCTTTCCTTATGGCTTTATTTGACAATAAAATTGATGACACTTCCTTCTCCCTTACATGTCATTATTCTAGATGTTGTTGACAAAGCCTCGATCTTCAGTCTCATCTGCCTTCCTCACATGTCTTTTCTATCATAATCTCATCAATATTTATTCTTTTTCCTATCCTTGCTCTGTCCAGACTAAGATTACTCAATATATATTTCTCAGTATAGATTTAGTTGAAAATGCAGAATTGTTTGAGAATATTTCAGATTAATATAAATACTCATAGAAGATCAATGAATCAAGCAAGCAAAGCATTTTCACTGTTTATTTGCAAATAACAGTGAGCCTTTATGCTTCTGCATTCTAGTCAGAGATGTAAGAGAAAAGAGATGTTGGCATGAACTGTTACCCAAAACGTATGTACACACAAAAATGTATGCATGTACACTCACATGTATGGTTTCATATTTGGGGAAATTTTAAAGTCTCTTGTATGAAAACATACTGATGACTTTTGGAGATTATTTTATACTTATAGACAGTATCTGCTTGCTCTGGTTTAGACATTAAAAGACTTATGAAAATAGGCTAAAACATCCTCAATTATCTGAAATTCTATCAAAATGTTGTAAAGCCAAGTTGCCAGGAAATCATAAATGTTTATGCTGTTTCTTCTAACCTTCATACACAAGTATGTATAGGGATTTACCAATGCATACAAAGAATTTGAGATGTTGCTGCCTTCAAAACATGAATGGACTCACCCAAAGAAGATTATATTTTAAGGATTTGTTTTCAGAATCATTTGGCAGTATTTATCAAGCACACGTTTAACAGGGTAAGATGCACAAGTAACACCGCTAGAAGGAAAAGTCCAATCTAAACCTTGATATCCCTTTTAAAAATAAAGATTTTATATAAAATGCTACATCCTCCTCCTTTCCTGTTCTAATAAAAAGCTGAGCCTAAGAATCCACTGCCTATTATCATCCTTCAGAATTTTCAGTGTCCACATTTTTGTTGACCAGTTTAGTTTAATTCACTTCAGCAGTTTGGTAGTTGATTTATCTATCAAAATTTTAAAAAAACCTTTCCCTTATGAATAATTCAAACCTTTGCTGGTTATAAAATTGCATCTTTGGCTCTCTCCACAGCCAACTGCTTCTTTCAAGTAGCAAATTTCAATCTGTAAGTTTCTGTCATGGGTCTGACATCTGGGGGAGAAATAAAACCTAAGACTTGTTTTAAACAAACTTTCATTTTCTCTTCACAGGTGCCAGGATTTGCTTTTTATTGTTGTTCATCAGAAAATAAAGCAGTTAATATTATCTCCAGATTCTGTATCCTGGCCTTCTCTTTGTGTGCTGAAGCTTAAAAAAGAACAAAATAGGAATAGAGAGCTGTAAATAAATTACTTAGGATTGAGAACATCTGCAAAATTTGGATGATAAGAATATATTTATATTTTT
Source organism: Galagoides demidoff (assembly GCA_963574575.1). NCBI lineage: Eukaryota > Metazoa > Chordata > Mammalia > Primates > Galagidae > Galagoides > Galagoides demidoff. The sequence continues at coordinate 74,401 of CAUYQV010153473.1, forward strand.
GTCCCACGTAGAGACAGAACTGCTAATTTTCATAAATAGGACTCTTTCATCCTCTTGAAATGTATTTGGAAAACTAATTTTGCATAGATGAGATACATTTCTTATTCTTAAGGCACACTTTTTATTTTTTGTTGTTTATTTCAAAACATTGTGGGACTACAAATGGTTTTGGTTATATAGATTGCTTTTGTAAGGTTTGAGTTACATTTATACATTTGCCTATCACTCCCCCCCCCCCCGCCCCCGAAAAAAAACCAAAAAAAACCCAAGACCAGATGGATTCACAGCCATAGTTTATCAGACCTAAAGACAAGGCTGGGACCCATACTACAGAAAATTATTCCATAACACTGAGAAGGAGGGAATCCTCCCCAACTTATCCTATGAAGCCAGTATCACCTTGATACCAAAGCCAGGAAAAGACAGAACCAAAAAAAAAAAAAAAAAAGAAAGAAAGAAAAAGAAAAGAAAGGAAGAAAAAAGAAAAAAAGAAAACTAAAGACCAGTATCTTTTATGAAAATAGATGCAAAAATCCTCATTAAAATACTAGCAAAACTAATTGAAAAGCACATTAAAAAAATCAACCATGACCAAGTGGACTTTATCCCAAGGATGCAAGGATGGTTCAACAAACATAAATCAATAAACGTGATTCACCACATAAAGAGAAACAAAAACAAAGACCATATGATAATCTTAGTAAATGCAGAAAAATAATTTTAAAAATTCAGTATGTTCTCATGATAAAATCCTCAACAAATTAGGCACAAAAGGAACGTAACTTCAAAATTATAAACACCATATGTGACAAACCCGCGGCTAACATCATACTGAATAGACAAGTGTTGAAAGCATTCCCCACTTTCTAAACAAGACAAGAGTGCTCACTATCTCCAGTTTTGTTTAATGCAGTTCTGGAAGTCCTGGACAGAGAAATCAGGCAAAAGAAAGAAATAAAGGATATCCTTTATCCTTTTTCAAAATTAGGAAAGAAAAGGTAAAACTATCATTTTTCACTGATGATATGATCTTTTATCTAGAAAATCCCAAAGAGTCCACCAAAAGACTCCTGGAATTGATAAATAAGCCCAGGCAATCTCAAGTTTCAAAAATCAGGGTTCACAAATCAGTAACATTCCTTTACATCAATAACAGTCAAACTGAGAGTCAAATCAAAGACTCAATACCATTCACAATAGCTACAAAGAAAATAAAATACATAAGAATATACTTAACCAAGGAGGTGAAAGATCTGTACAAAAAGCAATACGAAACACTGACAAAATTGCAGGTGAACAGGAACAAATGGGAAAACACATCATGGTCATGGATCAGTAGAATCAACATTGTCAAAATACCTACACCACACTTTTTATTTTTAAATATTTTTAAAGATATTATTCGGAAAAGCATTACAAATTAGAGACTTTCAAAATTGATGCTTAAGCGGTCCCAAATTTATTTTATTTCTAATTAGAAACATTATACACAAGTGATTTTTTTTTAATTAGTGGAAAGGTTGAATGCAGTGACTCACGCCTATAATTCTAGAACTCTGGAATGCTGAGGTGTGTGGATTGCCCAAGCTCAGGAGTTCGAGAACAGCCTTTGCAAGAGGGAGACCTCATCTTTAAAACTAGCCGGGAGTTGTGGTGGGTGCCTATAGTCCCAGCTACTCCAGAGGTTGAGACAAGAGGATCACTTGAGTCCAAGAGTTTGAGGTTGCTATGAACTGTGATGCCACAGCACTCTAACAGGCACAACAAAGTGAGACTCTGTCTCAAAAAAAAAAAAATAGTGTAAACAGATTATTTAGTATAATTTACTTGAATAACTACACAAGGAAGTCATTCCTTTTCTTTCGCAATCCATATTTCAGTTAAATAGGCTTCTTCTAGTGTTGTCATACTTTCTAATCCAGTTAGGATGCACTTCAAAAGTAGATGTGAAGAATTTCTACTTGCATGTTTAGAACATTCTAGAGTTTTTCCCTTTTAAGACTTTTTTTTTTTATCACATAGGCCAAGAGTTACTTCTAACCCATGAGGGAGATCAATATTGACTCAAGCTTCAAAGGAAGTATGGGAAAGCATGTTACATTATGGTACTGTCACTGTTAAATATGCTCGGATCACTGTGTGTATTCAAGAGTCGTAACTGTCTTAGTTTTGCCTTTAGCTGCTCCTCAAAAGTTTCTAGTTTGGTGTACCACTGAGAATCAGATGTGGTTTGTAATGAAGTGAACTATACTACCTTTTATCCTGGTATCAATCGCTTCTGACTATTGTTGTAACATATATCTTGCCCTATTCTACCTTTAAAATACAATATAATCTAATTCTGGACAGTGCAAGCATAGTCACTGTAGACGTGTCAACCATACTGAAGTTAGGGCCAAAAAGTACTTGAAAATTCTTTGCTTCCAGTCCCTCTTTGGACAAGGGAATTTTTTATTTTAGTTTAGATTTTACTAGTTTGGTGACTATTCTATTTGATCCCATTTTGTACTGCTATATGGAGACCTGAACAGATATCCTTCCTCTGGACACAACCCAAAGACTCTTTTTCCTAGCCTATCAGCCTTGATGATAGCAAATCTTTTGAGGCATGGTTATTCAGGACATTAAGAGGTAATCATTATTGTTGGTCTCCTTTTGAGCCCCTCTGGATTAGTTCCTAACAGGATTCCACATTGAATACTCCTGTATGATCTACAGTCTACACTATGTGAAAATGATTTATAGGGGACTCCAAACTGTGAACATGCGTATATGTGTTTCTTTGTGGTTCTTGTGTCATATAATACAAGATCTATTTTCTCCTATGGAAGAGAAAACAAAATAAACCAACCAAAATAGAAAAGCTAAGACAAAACAAATAAATTTCATTCACATTTTGGTTAGGGAAATAGAATCGGGCTTAAGAAGAAACCTGCATGATATTAATTCACACAGTGTATGACAGTTAATTCTTATTAATTGAGAAAATAAACTCCATTTTCAGAGGACTAAATTAGCCAATTGAGGCAGCATTCGAAGTGAGAAAATCAGTTATATGTATGATTTCTATCAAGCAATGAAGGGATCGGGGCACTTTAAACTCAACTTATTTTCATGGTTAACTTTTGAAGTTTTGCTTTTTATTTAAAATAGGAGGCCAGACAACTAAGTTCACATATTCATCCTAGAACAAGTGCTATATCCTTCATTGCTGCACATCACTAGGCTCATCTTCAAAGTACTCCCCTTGGGAAGTCATGCACTGAAGCAATTTGGGGATTTTTTTCCAGAATGGTCATTAGAGGTGTTGTCGGACAAGGTTGGGCAACTAAGTTCATGAACTCTTCCTAAAGAAAGGGCTTTAAAGGGTAGGCTAGGTGTTGGTATTAGTGACCAGCTCCCCAAGGGGAATACCTGGAAGGTGACCATAATGATAGTCAACAATGAGGTTATGGCTTGGCACCTTGGCACTCAATCAGCTAAGGCACCAGCCACGTACACCTAAGGTGGCGGGTTTGAATCCCCAGCCCGGGCCCGCCAAACAACAATGATGGCAGCAACCAAAAAACGGCCGAGCGTTGTGGCGGGCGCCTGTGGTCCCAGCTACTTGGGAGGCTGAGGCGGGAGACTCGCTTGAGCCCAGGAGCTGGAGGTTGCTATGAGCTGTGATGCCATGGCACTCAACCCAGAGGGATATCTTGAGGCTCTGTCAAAAAAAAAAAAAAAAAAAAAAAACAACAATGAGGTTATGTAGCACTTTTCTAGGACTGGTTCATGAACTTAATTGTCTGAACTTGTAAGTGGTATAGTGTTTTGCCCTCTCTGTCTCTTCTTATGACAGTTTTTCTTAATTCTCCCAGTGCCCAGAGGGGTGAGTTCAGTGGTGCAAGCCATGGGCTGTAGAGTTAGATTGTGTAGGTTTGTGTCAAGGTTTATGTAGTGTGGCACTGGTCAGGGTTCATGTACTCACAAAACCTCAAACTATAAACCATAAAACAGGAAAAGTACTCCTCTCCTGGTTTGTTTTGTTTTGTATCTCCAAGAATTAACTGAGATAATGTATGTAAAATATTCCCCAAAGGGTTTGATATAGAGCAAGCATGTGATGGCTGTCAGCTATTACTATGGACACCTTTTTATAACATTATTTTAGTGCTTCAAGTCTACAGGCTTCTTCTCCATATGTACTTACGTTACACAAACTATTTATTGCTGGAGGCAGAAATGACTAAAGTTGATAAACAGCCTCTACTAATAGCAATTTTTGTTTTTTTAAGGTTGAGAAAACAACAGGAAAGCTTCCATTATCTGTTCCCTCTGGACATTAGGAATTAGCTGGAATTCTCAATAAATTTTCTTGTTTGATTTGGACTATTAATTAAAGTACTAGCTCATTTTGGAAGACAATTTTATGCATCTGGGATGGTCAAATTAGGAACCTTTTTTTCCCCTCTAGTTGCTGCCTTTTTTCTTAATTTTGATGTTTATGTTGCATCTAGAGAGACATTGCTAGGGGGGAGGTTCCTAATTCCTCTCCTGCCAATAATTAGATGATTGTAAACAGGATAATTAGTATTTGCCTTCTTTTCTACAGTATTGGAAGCAAAATGAATGTGAAAAAATAGATGCTTCCACTTTTGTGTACTTACCAGGATGTTCCATTTGTGAGAAATTGTAACAACTAATAGTGAATTCAGAAACCAATTCCAAAGAAGACATAATTGTGTGGTTTGATCCAAAGTCCAGGTCTCTGGATAATTTAAACTTGAATCTATTGTTTGGTAAAGGTATATTAATTCTATTCTCATCCTCTATATCTAACCAATCTCAGTTTGGCTAATGCTCTTCTTTTATTAGTCTGTCTAATTAATCAGGAAAATAATAAAAATACTCTTTTAATTGTCTTTCAGCTAACATAATGAGCAATGTGATCCCTCTGAGAAAAGAGTTCTGGGAGTAAGCCGGGCTGGTATGACAAACAGGACATTTGAGGTCTATTTTGTTACATAACAAACATATTTGCAAGGATTAATTTACCCTGTAGTTTCCATTTATAAACAAACAAACAACAAAAAACAAGAAATAGTTCCATTTCTTGTCCTTCACTTGTACCTGAAAATTTAATTAACATTTATTGTATTAATTTTGTTTCTGTCATACACTCAAAATCTCACTCAATACAAAAATATAGACATAGATATTGAGCACTTACTATGTGGCAGAAATAGGTACTGGGGATGGGAAAATGCAAAGGAAGAAGTTCGCCTTCTGTGGGTGCTTGCAGTCTGGAGTAGGAGTCGGGTATTGAAGATGAAGTGTTCCACAGGAGTACCAGGACAGAGAGAGGGGCAAGCCACAAGAACACTGCAAAAAAAAAAAAAAAAAAAATGGGTTGTTCATTAAGATGAGAGAAGGAGTAATGGAGGAGAAAACTAATCTGGGTATAAAAATTTCAGGTTCGGTGCCTGTGGCTCAATCAGCTAAGGTGCCAACCACGTACACCTAAGGTGGCGGGTTCGAATCCCCAGCCCAGGTCTGCCAAACAACAATGATGGCTGCAACCAAAAAATGGCCGGGCATTGTGGCGGGCGCCTGTGGTCCCAGCTACTTGGGAGGCTGAGGCAGGAGACTCGCTTGAGCCCAGGAGTTGGAGGTTGCTATGGGCTGTGATGCCATGACACTCTACCCAGGGGGATAGCTTGAG
>CAUYQV010153481.1:0-20557 GCA_963574575.1 Galagoides demidoff
TTTTTTTTGAGACAGAGTCTCAAGCTGTTGCCCTGGGTAGAGTGTGGTGGCATCACAGCTCACAGCAACCTTAAACTCTGGTGCTTAAGTGATTCTCTTGCCTCAGCCTCCCAAGTAGCTGGGACTACAGGTGCCCGCCACAATGCCCAGCTATTTTTTTGTTGAAGCTGTTGTTGCTGTTTTTAGCTGGCCCGGGCCGGGTTTGAACTCTCCAGCCTCGGTGTCTGTGGCCGGTGCCCTACCTATTTGGTTTGGGGCCTGCTTTCTTTGTCTACCTGTCTCCCAAATTGCTGTACTTTTATCAGAGTCCTGAGGATTTCTTCCCCACAGTGGGGAGAGGGTAATGGAGATAGGAGTTGGGTTGGGTTTAGTGTTCAGATTGCCACAGCTATATCTCAGCTCGTTGGGGTCCTGTCTGCATAACTCTGAGCTCTAAGCAGTTCCCTTTCTTTCTGTGCCTCAGACAGGATCTCTTTGCACACTGTGTTCCTCTCCAGTATCCACTCAACAGTATTCGGCTGTTGCTTGTTCTCCTAACTTGGACTTGAGGAACAGTGCAGGATGAAGCCTGTAGTCATGTTCTCCCTGTCGTTCTGATTAAGCTTTAGTCCTAAGCAGGATCCGGGGGTCCCTAGATCTCTAGGGGTGTGGTCTTCAGGGTTCTCCTGCCCCTTCCCCTGGCGTAGCATTGTCCCCTCTGCTCTTTCTTTCTTACCATGACTTTTTACCGGCACCCAGAGTACAAAAGTGTTGCCTTTCCTTTCTGAGTAAGGCTTTGTTCCTTAGGGGATAAAGGTAGGAGGAGATGTTGGCCTCCCCCAGATTTGCACCACAGTGAACACTGTATTAGGGCTCTTTCCCAATCTTGTGTATAAATGCTGGTTAGATCTGTGGAGCAAGAACGCTTCATGATGCTGTATATGCTCTCAGTTTCTGCCACCCCCGGGGTATTCACACTGTTCTGCCAATCTGTACTAGGCCTTCGTGAATTCTTCAATTATTGTAGCTGAATTTATCTTACTAGTACCCGGTTGTGCCTGTCTGTCTGTCTCAGGGAAGTCAGTGCTTACATCTCTTCTCTGCCTGCAGGTACCTGTCATTCCTACATTTTGGACCAGTTGGTTGCTCTGTGACCTGAGCTCTTTGACAGTTTGAACGAGGGTTTGGAATTTGAAATTAGTTCAAAGGAGAAGTGCTCCTTCTTGATCTTTACAGCCCCAAGCAAGCTGGAAATCAGCCTTGGGTAACTTTTATTTTTTATTATTATTATTACTTTTAATTGAAAAGTAAATTTAGTTCAGGTTAATGTCAGGGTACAAACAACTAGGTCAAAATATTTGATTTTGTTAGGTAGAGTCCCTCTTGTGGTTATGTCCCACCCACAAAAGGTGTGCCAAACACCCCCACTCCATAACTTTTAAATATAGAGATGCCTGATCTCAATCAAAGGCACAGCGTTTCTGTGGACTGTAACTGGCTCCATGAACCACTATATGTTTCTTATAATTCTCTCCCTTAACTAACAACTTGACCCTTCGAGTTGTTTCCCAGAAATGAACTCCTAGAAGTTGAGATTTCAACATATGAAACTCCTAGCCTCAAGAGATCCTTTCCTCCTCAGCTCCCAAGGTGTTGGGATTACAGGCATGAGCCACCACACCAGGTTTTTTCTATTTTCTTTCTTCTCCTCTCCTCCCCTCCCCTCTTCTCCTCTTCTCTTTTTTCTTTTTTTTTAATTTTTTGTGACAGTCTTACTTTGTTGCCCAGGCTAGAGTGCCCTGATGTCATGGCTCGCAGCCACCTCAAATTCCTGGGCTCAGTGATCCTCCTGCCTTAGTCTCCCCCATAGCTGGAACTATAGGTGTGTGACACAACATCCAGCTAATGTTTTATTTATTTATTTATGATAGAGTTTTACTTTGTCCCCCTCAGTAGAGTGCTATGGCATCATAGCTCACAGCAACCTCAAATTCCTGGGCTCAAGTGATCCTCCTGCCTTAGTCTCCCCCATAGCTGTGACTATAGGAGTGTGACACAACCCCCAGCTAATGTTTTATTTATTTATTTATGATAGAGTTTTACTTTTTCCTCCTTGGTAGAGTGCTATGGTGTCATAGCTCACAGCAACCTCAAACTCCTGGGCTTAAATGATCCTCTTGCCTCAGCCTCCTGAGTAGCTAGGACTCCAGGCACCCACCACAATGCCCAGCTATTTTTGGAGACAGGTTCTCTCTCTTGGTCAGGCTGATTCTGAACTCCTGAATTCAAGCAATCCACCCATCTTGGCCTCCCAGAGTGTCATGTAGAGATGAGGTCTTGCTATATTGCCCAGGCTAGTCTCGAACTCCTGGCTTCAAGGAATCCTCCCACCTTGGCCTCCCAAAACACTGAGATTATAGGTGTGAGGCACACCGTCTAGCCATTGGCATCTCTTGTTGAGACTCTATAATAATTACAATAATATCCTTCCACTTCCACTCTTGCTTCCTATTATGGGCTAAATTGTGTCTCCTCCAAATTCAAATGCTCTTGCTTCCTATTATGGGCTAAATTGTGTCTCCTCCAAATTCAAATGTTGAAATCTTAACCTCTAGTACCTCAGAATATAACCATATTCGGAGATAAGGTCTTTAAAGAGGCAATGAAGACCAGGTGTGGGTAGCTCACACCTATAATCCTAGCACTCTGGGAGGCCAAGGCAGGACAATTGCTTGAGCTCAAGAGATCAGCCTGAGCAAGAGTGAAACACTGTCTCTACAAAAATAGAAAAATTAGCCAGGTGTAGTGGTACACACCTGCTGCTCTGAGGGCTGAAGATGGCTGGAGGCCAGGAGTTTGAGGCTGCAGTGAGCTATGATGATGCTATTGCACTCTAGCCAAGGAAAGAAAAAGGCTGGGTGTGGGGTTCACACCTATAATCCTAGCACTCTGGGAGGCCGAGGCAGGTAGATTGACTGACCTCACAGGTTCAAGACCAGCCTAAGCCAGAGTGAGACCTCATCTCTAAAAATTAGCTGGGTGTTGTGGTGGGTGCCTGTAGTCCCAGCTGAGGCAAGAGAATCACTTGAGCACAAGACTTTGAGGTTGCTGTGAGCTATGAGGGCATGGCACTCTATTGAGGGCAGCAAAGTGAGACTCTGTCTCAAAAAATAAATAAATAAATAAAATGAAATGGTTTTAAGAAAAAGGAAAAAATGATTAAGTTAAAATGAGGGCATTGAGGTGGGACTTTAATCCAATATGATTGGTGTCATTGTGACAATGGGAAGAGATACCAGGGATGCATACACAGAGGGACAAACATACGAAGAGGCAGCAAGAGGGTGGCCATCTGCAAGCCAAGGAGACAAGCTTGGAACAGATTATTTCCTATGGTCTTCAGAGGAAACCAATCCAATCAACACTTTGATCTTGGACTTCCTGCCTCCAAGATTTTGTCCAGAACTGTGACAAAATCAATTTCTATTGTTTAATTTATCCAATCTGGGGCATTTTGTTATAGCAGCCCTGGAAAACTAATACAGCCTATGGAACTTTCAATTGTGGCAAACCAGACTATATTGTTGCCAATGCTTAAAAACCTCCAATGAGAATGGCACCCGTGGCTCAGTGAGTAGGGCGCTGACCCCATATACCAAGGTGGCAGGTTCAAAGCCAAACTACAACAACAACAAAAAATAGCTGGGTGTTGGGTGGCACCTGTGGCTCAGTGAGCAGGGCACCGGCCCCATATACCAAGGGTGGTGGGTTCAAGTCTGGCCCTAGCCAAACTGCAATAAGAAAATAGCCAGGCATTACCGCTGGCACCTTTAGTCTCAGGTACTTGGGAGGCTGAAACAAGAGAATCACCTAAGCCCAAGAGCTGGAGGTTGCTGTGAGCTGTGACGCCATGGCACTCTACCAAGGGTGACAAAGAGAAACTCTGTCTCTTAAAAAAAAAATAATAGCCGGGCACGTTATGGGGGGCACCTGTAGTCTCAGCTACTCTGGAGGCTGAGGCAAGAGAATCGCCTAAGCCCAAGAGCTGGAGGTTACTGTAGAATGTGATGCCACAGCACTCTACTAGGGCGACAAAGTGAGACTCTGTCTCTGAAGAAAAAAAAAATAAAACCCTTCCAATGATACTTCCCTGGCAGGGGAAATACCGTGATCACAAAGGTGGTTTTCCCAGGGTGAGGCCCATTCATTGCACTCCAGACCCCTGTGATTTCCCGAATTGTGGGAAACGCGACTGCATAATTTGTGGTAGTGGTGGACTGTGTTCAATCCAGACTTAAAACAAAAACCAAAAACCTCCAATGACTTCCCGTGTAATTCAAATAAGATCTAAACTTCATTATTCTAGCAAACTAGGAGACCAACGTGAGAGGATGACTTAAGCTTAGGAGTTCCAGACCAGCTTGAGCAAGAGCAAGACCCAGTCTCTAATAAAAATAGAAAAATTACCCGGGTGCAGTGGCAGGTATCTGTAGTCCCAGCTACTTGGGAGGCTGAGGCAGGAGGATTGCTTGAGCCCAGGAGTTTGAGGCTCTGTGAGCTAAGCTGATGCCACAAAACTCTAGCCTGGGCAACAGAGTGAGACTCTTGTCTCAGAAAAAACTCGCCCAAACCCAAAAAGGCTGGGGGCAGTGGCTCGCACCTGTAATCCTAGCACTCTGGGAGCTGGAAGTAGGTGAATTGCTTGAGTTCAGGAGTTCTTGAAACCAGGCTGAGCAAGAGTGAGACCTCGTCTCTACTAAAAATTGACAAAACTAGCCAGGTGTGCTGGGGCACACCTATAGTCCCAGCTACTCAGAAGGCTGAGCCAAGGGGATCGCTTGAGCCAAGAGTTTGAAATTGCTGTGAGCTATAACACCATGGCACTCTACCAGGGTGATAGTGAGACTCTGTCTTTAAACAAACAAACAAACAAACAAACTCCTTACTGTGGCTTATAAGGTCCTGCAAAATTTGGATTTTTGCCTTCCTTTTCAATTTCAGGCCATCATACTCTCCCCTTGCTCGCTATGCTGTGGTCACACCGGCTTCCTTTCTATGCCACCAAGATACCAGACTCATCCCTCCTTCAGGCTTCTTTCACTTGCTGTCCCCACTATCCAGAAATCTATAGTTCTGCAGTGGCCACATCATTGCATGGCCAGTCTCTTCTTGCCAGTTAAGCTCAAATGTTACCTCCTCAGAGAAGCCTTTCCTAATTGCCTTAGCTAATGTAGCACCCCCGACCCATCACTTTATTCCATTACTATGTTTAATTTTCTTTATAGTATAAATTACTAGATGAAATTATCTTTTTCATTCATTTACTTGACTTTTTTTTAAAGAGACAGGGTCTTGGCTCAGCGCCTGTGGCTCAATCGGCTAAGGCGCCAGCCATGTACACCTAAGGTGGCGGGTTCGAATCACCAGCCCGGGCCCACCAAACAACAATGATGGCTGCAACCAAAAAATGGCCAGGAGTTGTGGCGGGCACCTGTGGTCCCAGCTACTTGGGAGGCGGAGGCAGGAGACTGGCTTGAGCCCAGGAGTTGGAGGTTGCTATGAGCTGTGATGCCATGTCACTCTACCCAGGGGGATAGCTTGAGGCTCCATCTCAAAAAAAAAAAAAAAAAAAAGAGACGGGGTCTTGCTCTGTCACCCAGGCTGAAATGTAGTTATGTGATCATAGCTCACAGCAGCCTCGAACTCCTGAGGTCAAGCGATCCTTCTGCCTCAGCCTCTCAAAGTGCTAGGATTATAGGTATGAGCTACAACCCCCCATCCCCAAGCCTATTTTTTTTTGAGACCAGCCTGAGCCAGAGCAAGACCTTGTCTCTAAAAATAGCTGGGTGTTGTGACGGGCACCTGTAGTCCCAGCTACTTGGAAGGCTGAGGTAAGAGAATCACTTAAGCCCAGGTGTTTGATGTTGCTGTGACCTATGAGGCCACAACATTCTACCAAGGGTGACATAGTGAGACTCTATCTCAAAAGAAAAAGGTTTCCTTTTTCAAGATCCAGTTCTGGGTCCATGGGTTTTTTTTTGTTTTTTTTTTTAAATAAAACTTGTTATAAACATTTTTGGTACTTCCTTTCAGTGTTTTTGGAACCTAGATCTGGGCCATCACATTTAATCCCTATAAAATGTCATGCTGTTTCAACACTTTCCGGAGTTTGAATATGTCTTTTTTTTTTTTTTTTGAAACAGAGTATCTGGCTCTGTTTCAAACAGACTCTTACTCTGACACCCTGGCTAGAGTGCAGTGGTGTCACAGCTCACAGCAACTTAAAACTCCTGGCCCAATCGACCCTCTTGCCTCAGCCTCCCAAGTAGCTGGACTATAGGTATGCACCACTAACCCCAGCTACCTGAATACATCTTTAAGAATCTGGATTTTCCAGCACTCTTCCAGGGTGAGCAAGAGGGAGACCCTGTCTCTAATAGCTGGGTGTAAACCTCTAATCCCAGCTACTCGGGAGGCTGAAGCAAGAGGATCACTTGAGCCCAAGAGTTTGAGATTGCTATGAGCTATGACACCATGGCACACTACTGACTGAAACAAAGTGAGACTCTGTCTCAAAAAAAAAAAAAAAAAGAATCTGTACTCTGCAGTTGCTTATATTGATTTCATTTGCCATTGACTTGGTGAGTGTCTTGTATGTGCACATTACTGTGGTTTTCTAAAAATGGTGCCTATCCTGAACACATCTGAGACTTGGGGAGGGTGTTCAGCAATTCCTCCTCCTCCACCACGGCAAAGTTCTAGGCAATCAAAATAAATGAAAGGTAAAAAGGGCTGGGAGAGGGCCGTGCCTGTGGCTCAAAGGAGTAGGGCTCCAGCCCCATATACCAGAGGTGGTGGGTTCAAACCCAGCCCTGGCTTAAAAAAAAAAAAAAAGGCTGGGAGAAAGGCCGGGGATTGGGAGGTGGTGAAGAGAAAAGAGGAGCATAGGAAGTCAAGAGGGCTGAACTCAATGGGGAAAGTAATGCTTTGTGTCATTTTGTGAACCCTGTGTGTGTGTGTTTGCTTGTATCTCATAGCAACGTATAGCTAATAGACTGGCCATATTTAAACTTTCCAGATTTACTATAAAGCTAATGAAGCTTAAATTTTCTTTCCATGGCCCTATACTGGGCCTTAGACTTTTTTATTTATAATTTTATATTTTTTCTTAACTTTAGGATCTATTCCTTAGTGAGGTTATGTTTTGGGGGTGAGGCTATGTTTTGGGGGTAGGCTATCCCTTAGTGAGGTTATGTTTTGGGGGGGAGGCTAGGTAAATATCCGGCTAAGTGAGGTTACATCTCATTATAAACCTTTAGATGACATACAGGGGCAGAGTGAAGGAGGGGTGAGAGTGAAAGCAATATTAGTTCAAACTGGCTGGGAAAAAAATCCCACCTTGGTGAAAGCATTTCAAGTCAAGTAGAGTTGGGAAGGAACCACTCTTGAATGTGTCCAGTTTCCTGGTCAGGATAATTCACAAATACCTAACAGACTGGACACTGAATGACTATGTTCAATTAAAGAGCTGTTCATACTGATTTTACAGCTAGTTCTTAATGGATGAGCAGCATCATTCTGTTTAGAGTTTATGGAATCTCCATAATTTGCAATATTAGGGCTGAAGACAATATTGACATCAGTTTCATGTTTTATTACTGAAGTGCAGATCTTTTAATGACTTGTGTGATGTCGCAGCTACAACACAGATCTCCTGTCCGTCAGCTCCACTCCCTCTAATTAGAAACCATTCCCCTTTGGTAGGCTAGAATTAGAGCAGAGAGCTGAGTACAGTTGTACTGCTGCCAATCTCACTAGCAACTGCTCTAGTTCTGGGCTAAACACATCTTCCAATTATGCTTTTGTCACCAGAGTAGAAATGAACGATGTGCAAGATTGCTTTGGAACCTAGGTGTTACAGGAATAGCAGGAGCTGATTCAGAGGAAACAGGAGAGCTTCTGTGTGTGGTGACTGAGCTGGGAGAAGACCCAGCATGCCTTCACTTGGGAGGGGTGGAAATCTTGGTCTCAGAGGTTCTATAGCAGGAATCAGTAGGCGTGAATCTATTTTGTTGACATTGGTGTCACGCAAATCTTCATTCTAGCTTCCAGAAAAGCAGGAATATTAATTGACCCTAAAAATCAGAACAGCTATTGTGATGAGAGTTAAGCTGATAATATTAACACAGATTCTCACATATGGCTAGACAGACATTGGTACTAATGAGAAAGCAACTGGTTCCATAGCCTTCAGTCTTCCCACAACGCCAAGCCGCTATTGAAAGGGAGATCAGGTGACTCTTGATACCTCTTCGGTGGCTTGATACCTCTCACCTTTACTAGAAAAAATTGATTGGGCTAAACTTGATGCCCAACTGGTTAGTTGTCTCCAATGTCCTTCTTGCTATTTTTTTTGAAACTATGAAATTTTTGGTTTATAAATACACAGTTATTTCTACTTTAGTATATATGAGATAATACGCTGTGATGAAGGATATTTTATTAGACTAGGCAGAGAGGCTCATGCTTATAATCCTAGCACTCTGGGAGGTCAAGGCAGGTGGATCTCTGGAGCTTAGGAGTTCCAAACCAGCCTGAGCAAGAGTGAGACCCCCCCCATCGCTACTAAAAAAAAATTGACAAATTAGCCATTTGTGGTGGGAGACTATAGTACTAGCTACTCTGAAGGCTGAGGCAAGAGGATTGCCTGAGCCCAGGAGTTTGAGGTTGCTATGAGCTATGATGCTACAGTACTAGCCTGGGGTAACAGAGTGAGACTCTGTCTCAAAATAGAAAAAAAAAAAAAAAAAAGGGTGGTGCCTGTGGCTCAGAGGAGTAGGTGCTGGCCCCATAAACCAGAGGTGGTGGGTTCAAACCCAACCTTGGCCAAAAAAAAAAAGAAAAAGACCCCCTATTTCGGCAAAACAGTTACACACTTTTAAAAAATTTCAGTATGTTACAGGGGTATACTCATTTTGGTTACATACTTTGCTTTTGTACATTTTAAGCCAAAGTTATGTGTGTCTTTCACTCAGAATGTGTGCATCGTACTAGTTAGATGTGAATTTACTCAATCCCTAATTTCCCCTCCTACCTACTTTATTTCTATTGAGTTTCACTTCCATTTGTGTACACAGAGTTGATTGACTAGTTCTAATTTAGTACTGAGTACATATGGTGATTTTCCATTCTTATGATACTTCACTTCTCTGGGTGCACCCAGGTTACTATGAAAGATACTACATAACAATTTTTTTTTTTAGGCAGAGTCTTACCATGTCACCCTCGGTAGAGTGCTATGGCGTCACAGCTCACAGCGACCTCAAACTCCTGGGCTCATGCGATTTT
This sequence comes from Galagoides demidoff, assembly GCA_963574575.1. Taxonomy (NCBI): domain Eukaryota; kingdom Metazoa; phylum Chordata; class Mammalia; order Primates; family Galagidae; genus Galagoides; species Galagoides demidoff. The sequence goes on from CAUYQV010153481.1 coordinate 9,328, forward strand.
CTTGCCTCAGCCTCCCAAGGAGCCGGGACCACAACATCCAGCCATTTTTCTTTTGTTGTTGTAGTCACTGTTGACTTCAGCTGGCCGGGGCCAGGCTGGAACCCGCCAGTCTCAGTGTATGTGGCCAGCACCCTACCCGCTGAGCCATGGGTGCACCCACATAACAATTTATATTTTATGGCTGAATAGTACTCCATGGTATGTAGGTATGTGTACGTACGTACACATATATGTATATATAATCATATTTTATTAAGCCACTGATATATTGATGGGCACTTGGGTTATCTCAAATCTTTGCAATTGTGAATTGTGCTGCTGCCCTTCTTGCTTTTGAAAGAGAGACCCAGCAATGAGCTTTGAAAGACAGTGAGGCAGAGAATAAAGGACTGTGGACTCACATCCTCAGAGCAAAGGTTCTGGTCTCCGATTAAGGTAGGTTTCTTAGTCTCCCTCACCATCAATTTTCTCTTTTGTAAAATGGGAGAATAATATTTCTCCTGCCTACTTCACTGGGTTGCAGGAATAGATTAGATAATGTGAATTCAGGTTTCTTCTTTCTTATAGCAGAATGCAGAATTTTAATATTTCTCTCTTTTGGCTCAGCGTCCATAGCTCAGTGAGTAGGGCGCTGGCCATATACACCAAGGCTGGTGGCCGGGGCCTGCTAAACAACAATGACAACTGCAATCAAAAAATAGCCGGGCATTGTGGCCAGCGCCTGTATTCCCAGCTACTTGGGAGGCTGAGGCAAGAGAATCACTTATTTGGTTTTCCATTGGAATAAATTTTTTCTCTCTTCTCTCCCATCTATGCTATGATCAAAATAATCTCAAAGAGAAATTATCTTTGATCATGAAATAAGGCTAATTTTATTAGGTTTGGTTTTAGTGCTGATTATTTATATAAGTGAAAAAAGAGTGTTATTCTAGGGCTATAATATGGTGTGTGTGCTGATTATTTATATAAGTGAAATGAGTGTTATTCTATAATATAGGGCTTTTTAAATTTGCTTGAATTTACGCCTACTTATTTTTGTTCAGTAAATCTGTTCAAATCTAAGAGCTTTGTATGTGTTGTATTTTTATAAATCTCTCCTTGTGTTCCTGATTATTTGTGTGTATGTATTTAGCCAATATGTTGTTTGTTGCATATAGGTTTGAGAGTATTGTTTAAAAATATATTGTACAGACGTGAAAAAAAGTGGTGGTTTTGGGTTTGTTTGTTTGGTTTTGTTTCTTTGAGACAGAGACTCATTCTGTCGCCTTGGGTAGAGTGCTGTGGTGTCACCATATCTCACAGCAACCTCAAACTCCTAGGCTGAAGACACCCTCTTGCCTCAGCCTCCTTCCCGAGTACCTGGACTGCAGGTGCCCACCACCATGCCGCTGATTTTACTGTGTGTGTTATAAACCCGGGTCTTGGTCTTGGTCTTGCTCAGGCTGATCTGGAACTCCTGAGCTCAAGGGATCCACCTGCCACCACCTCCCAGAATGCTGGGATTACAGGCAGAGCCAAGGCGCCCGGCCAAAAATGTGTGTGTTTTATCACTGGATAACTCATATTCATGATTTCTACCAGTATTAAACACTATCTGCCCGCAAAGAAAGTACACTTTTACCCCAAGAAAATAAAGCTTACAGAAATAAGTTTTCTTTCCTTCCTTCCCACTGTCGTCCTCTGCCCCATGAGAGCTCTCCCCTCCTTTACTTCCCCTCCCGGTTTGGGTTTTTCTGTTTTTGAGACGAAGTGCTGTGCTGTGCCACCAACGCCAGGATTTCTGATTTTTACTAGAGGAGTCTCGCCCTGGCTCAGGTTGGTCTTGAACTCCTGAGTTCCGGGTCCGTTTGCTTGGCTCTCCCAGAGTGCTGGGATTACAGGTATGAACCAAGTGCCTGGGAAAAACACTAAACACCTGGCCCGCACGGGGATCGAACCCGCGACCTTGGCGTTATTAGCACCACGCTCTAACCAACTGAGCTAACCGGCCAGCTGGTGGCGCTGCCCTCTTTTAGCCTTTACTTGCTATACTTTAGTGTCGTACGTAGTTTAACCATTACCCATTGAAAGACGTCTGCGATGTTTCCTTTTTGGGGTTATTACAAATAAAGTGGTAGCAAACATTTGTATGCAGTTTTTTGTATGGATAGAAGTTTTCACTTCTCTGAGATAAATGCCCAGGAGTGCAAATGTTAGACTGTGTGATAGTTGCATGTTTACTTTTTAAAGAAATTACTAAACTGTAGAGGAACTGAATGATTTTATATCCCCATCAAATTTCTCTCTGCATTCTCACCAGCACTTGGTGTTATCACTAATCTTTTTTTTATTTTAGCCATTCTGAAAGCTATGTAGTGATACCGCATTGTGGTTTTATTTATTTATTTATTTTTAATTTGAGACAGAGTTTCACTTGTCACCCTGGGTAGTGTGCTCTGGCGTCACAGCTCACAGCAACTTCCAACTCTTAGGCTCAAGCGACTCTCTTGCCTCAGCCTCTCCAGGAGCTGAGTCTACAGGCGCCGGTCACAATGCTGGGCTAGTTTTTCTATTTTTCCTAGAGCAGAGTCTCAGTCCTGCTGAGACTGGTCTCTAACTCCTGAGCTGGGGCAATCCACCTGCCCGCCCTGGGGTTTTAGTGCATTTCCCTACGAGCTGAAGATACAGAGTATCTTTCGTGTGTTCATTTTCTTGATGTATATATCCTCTTCAATGTATCCTGAGTTTCTGTCTGTTGCCCACTTTCTAACTGGACTTTATTGTTGTAGTTTTGAGATAGATACAAGTCTTTTGTCAAGATATGTAGTATGCAAATATTTTTTCTCAGTCTGCAGCTTGTCTGATTCTCTTCACAGTTGTGTAATGCAGAGAAAAAAAATTATTTTTCTTTTCTTTTTCTTTCTGGGGGGAGGGAAGGGAGGCCGAGTCTCACTCTGTCACCCAGGCTGGAGTGTCCAGGCGACAGCCTAGCTCACAGCAACCTCAAACTCCTAGGTTCAAGTTATCCTGCCGCCTCAGCCTAAGGAGTAGCTGGGACTACAGGTGCCACTAATTTTCCTACTTTTTAGTAGAGACTAGGAGACATGGGGGGAGTCTTGCTCTTGCTCAGGCAGGTCTTGAACTCCTGAACTAAAGCAGGAGTCCACCTCAGCCTCCCAGAGTGTTGGGATTACAAGTGTGACCCACCATGATGCCCAAGGATAGTAAAAGTTCATTTTGCATCTTTGACCTTTTACAGATCATGTTTTTGTTGTCAAATCTAAGAACTCTGCCTAGCCCTAGGTCTTGAAGATTTTCTCCTTTGTTTTTTCTAAAAGTTCGGGGGTTTTGTTTTGTTTTGTTTTAATTTCAGGCTGATCTGGAACTCTTGAGCTCAGACGATCCACCTGCCTCAGCCTCCAGAGAGTGCTAGGATTACAGGTGTGAGCCACCACACCCGGCCTAAAAATTTCATATTTTAAGATTTTGACACGTTTTAGTTAATTTTTGTTTAAGGCCTGAGATTTATGTTAAGGTTTATTATTCTTTTTGTCTGTAAATACCCAACTGATCCAGCACCATTTATTGAAAAGATCTACTGAAACTTTTTAATAAAGTTATTTTTGGAAGGAGGGGGAGGGGTGGGGTCTTGGTGTGTGCCACACCTTTGGGGGGCAAGACATGATTATAAGAGGGACTTTACCTAACAACTGAAATCAGTGTAACTTGGTTTCTTGTACCCTTAAGGAATCCCCAACGATTAAAAAAAAAGTTATTTTTGAGTACTATACTTGAATCTCTTGAAATGCTTTCATTTCGTTATTTTTGTTTGTTTGTTTTATTTCATATTCTGATGTTTATATGTCTTTCCTAGCAGTTTAATTCTACCATTCTAATACCTTTTTGTTCTGCTTGACCTTTCTCTGGGTACCTAAGAAGGGTTATGTTTTTCCTGTTTGTATCATTGCACTTTGGGTCTGCTAATGGAGGAGGTGAAAGATGAAGTGTCCGGGCCTGTGGCAGGTGGTCTGGCAGGTTAGCAGGTCTTGGCTGAGATACTTGAAGAAAGAAAGTTCCTTGTTCTCCATTTCCCCCATTTTCTTCTAGCCTTAGGGCCAGGGAGAATGAAGACAGTCTATTCTTTCAGCCCTTTTTTGGCACACCAATATTGGTCTTCCCCAAGGAATGCTGAGTGCTTTTTGTTCTTTTTCTTACCACTCCTGATAAAGCCCAAGACCTCACCCAGATACTTTGATCCCAGAAACAACTTGCCTTGGGAGAGGGAAATAGCCTGGAATCAAAAATGGAAAGGAAGGGAACACCATTCAGGTCCAAAAAAATGTGCTCCATGAAGAACCTTTTACCTTATTCTTAACAGCTGCATGGTACTTCCCACAGGAGAATTGCTATTATTATTGCTGGCTTTGTCACTGAATTGTCCTTGCAGTGGTGTGATCCTAGTCTTCCAGCAGTGCTTAGCTGGAACAATCTAACATGAACCCCTAAGTTTGGTCTCTCACACTATTCATCACTATTAAGAAATCAGGAATCAGCTCAGCGCCTGTGGCTCAAGAGGCTAAGGCGCCAGTCACATACACCTAAGGTGACGGGTTCGAATCCAGCCCCGGCCCACCGAACAACAATGATGGCTGCAATCAAAAAAAAAAAAAATAGCCAGGTGTTGTGGCAGGCGCCTGTGATCCCAGCTCCTTGGGAGGCGGAGGCAGGAGACTCACTTGAGCCCAGGAGTTGGAGGTTGCCATGAGCTGTGATGCCATGGCACTCTACCCAGGGGGACAGCTTGAGGCTCCATCTCAAAAAAAAAAAAAAGAAAAAAAAGAAATCAGGAATCTGGCTCAGTGCTGGTAGCACAGTGGTTACAGCGCTGGCCACATGCACCGAGGTTGGTGGGTTGGAACCCGGCCTGGGCCTGCTAAACAACGATGACAACTGCAATAACAACCAAAAAATAGCCAGGCATTGTGGCGGATGCCTGTAGTCCCAGCTACTTGGGAGGCTGAGGCAAGAGAATCGCTTAAGCCCAAGGTTCCTGTGAGCTGTGACACCACCACGGCACTCTACTGAGGGTGACATATTGAAACTCTATTTCCAAAAAGAAATCAGGAATCATTCTGCTCAATGTTCAGAGGTTAAACAAAAGAGAAAGAAGAAGGAGGTGGAGGAGGAAGGAGAAAGAAGGAAAAAAAGAAATCAGGAATCTTTGGCAAGTTTCTAACTTGCTTTCTTAATGCAAGGACATTTTCAGATGGGGACTAAGTATCTGGTTACCTGAAAACTACTGAACAGGTATAGAAACCAGCTGAGGGGAGCTCTCTGGTTAAACTGTGATATTTTAAGCTTTATCAAGAGAAAAATGATTTCACTTTATTGGAATAATTTTAATCTGTAAAGAACTATGAGTGCATAGAGATACTCTGGCTTGGGTGCAGTGGTTCACACCTGTAATCCCAACACTCTGGGAGGCTGAGGTGGAAGGATGGCTTGAGCTCAGGAGTTCCAGACCAGCCTGAGCAAGTGCAAGATCCCATCTTTGCTAAAAATAGTAAAAGTAGCTCGATGTCCTGTCCTGATGGGCACTTAAAGTCCCAGCTATTCTGGAGACTGAGGCAGGAGGATTGCTTGAACCAGATACGTTTGAAATACTGATTTGTTTCTTTGGGTATATATTCAATAGTGGGATTCTTGATTACATGGTAGCCCTTTTCTTTACTTTTTGAGAAATCTCCATACTATCTTTTATAATGGCTGTACTAATTTGCATTCTCACCAACAATGCTACAAGTTCCCTTTCTTCACATCCTTAACACCATTTATAATATCTGCCTTTTTTTTTTTTGTAGCTTTTGACCAGGGCTGGGTTTGAACCCGCCACCTCCAGCATATGGGGCCAGCGCCTTACTCCTTTGAGCCACAGGCACCGCCCATATCTGCCTTTTTTTGAGACAAAGTCTTACTCTGTTGCCCAGGCTTGAGTGCAGGATGTCAGCCTAACTCACGACAACTTCAAACTCCCAGATATAAGTGATTTTCTTGCCTCAGTCTCTCTTCCTGGAACTACAGGGACCTAGCTAATTTTTCTATTTTTAGTAGAGATAGGGTCTTGCTCTTGCTGAGGCTAGTCTCAAACTCCTGGGCTCAAGCAATCCTCCTACCTCAGCCTCGCAGAGTGCTAGGATTACTTACAGGCATGAGCCACTGAGCCTGGCCAGTATTTGTCTTTTTCGTAATAGCCATTCTGACTGAGAGGTAGTGATATTCACGAAGGTTTTGATTTGCATTTCCCTGTTGATTAGCATTGAATATTTTTTATATAGCTGTTGGCCATTGGTTTATATTTTTCTTGAGAAATTATCTTTATCTAATTAGTCTTTTGCCCATTTTTTGGTCAGATTATTTGGTTTTTTGCTATTGAGTTGTTTGCATTCCTTATATATTATTCACCGTTGGTGTGTGTGTGTAATATTAGCTGGGTTGCTTTGTGATTATTATAGATGAATAATACAGATTATTATATAAATTTTTTACTTTAAAATTCACATTTGAAGTAGTTCATCAATAAAAGAGGAAATGTCAATAAAATGGCTCTAAAATGGTGGATGATGTGACCTCTAGGGAAGAGGCCACAGAGTCTCTTCAGTGTATATCAGGAAATGACAATGTTGGTTGTAATTCAGTTAAGAAATGTTAATTCATTCTGTCCTAATCAGGCCACAGGAAACTATGCAAGAGATTGAAGTAAACAATTAGGTAAGAGTGAAACTTAAGGAACATCCAGAGGACACTTAACACTTGCACTAAATCAAAACTTATTCTAAATCCTTTCCGAAAGGCACAGGCACAGGCTTGGGAACCGTCATTACCAAAGCAGGTAGATCTTAATAACAAGAAGGGGCTCAGGTTGTTACCATAAAATGAAATCGAAATATCCTGGAAGTTTGCCCTGGACCTATGTCCCAGTCCAGAGCCTCTGACACGGTTATGAATATTAGAAGGAGTAACCTCATTAAGTTTTAGGTTATATTTCAATTGTCTATTTTTAAAATATATATATATTCAGAATATGATGGGGCTACAAAGGTTTTGGTCACATAAATTGCTTTTGTACAGTTTGAACCAAAGTTATAAGTATTCCTGTCACCCAGATAGTGTACATTGTTCCAGTTAGGTGTGAATTTACCCATTCTCTCCTCCCCAATCACACCTTCTCGCTTTCTTTTTTGAAACAGAGTCTCATTTTGTCACCCTCAGTAGAGTGCCATTATGTCGTAGCTCACAGCAACCTCAAACTCTTCAGCTCAAGCGATGCTCATGTCTCAGCCTCCTGAGTAGCTGGGACTTTAGGCGCCCACTACAACACCCAGCTATTTTTAGAGGAGGGGGGTCTTGCTCTGGCACAGGCTGGCCTCGAACCTGTGAGCTCAGGCAATCCACCTGCCTTGGCCTTCCAAAGTGCTAGGATTACAGGCATGAGCCACTGCGTCCAGCCCTACCTCCTTGCTTTCTGATGAGTGTTACTTCTGTATGTGCCCATAAGTGATGGCGGATTAGTTCCAGTTTAATAGTGAGTACACGTGGAATTTGTTTTTCCTATTTCTCTTCTTCTAAAATGGGAAAGTGACTTTGCAAGTCTGGGAAGATGTGTAGAAGTGAAGAATGTACAAAAAGGAAAATTAAGCCCATGGTATTAATAGTTTTTTATATAGAATAAGTAATACGTAATTGTATAACTTGTATATATTATTCTTGTACTTTAAAGTGTTTGAAACTGATAGAATATGATTTGCATTCCAGAAACTGAACTTATTAAAATATAAACTAGCTGCCTACAAGAGATTCACTTCACCTGTGAGGACACATATAAACTGAAAATAAAGGAACAGAGAATGATAATCCACATCAATGGAAACTGAGAGTAGAGGAAGACTTTGATCTAAAACTGTAAAATGAGACAAGGAAATTCACTATATAATGATAAAGGGGCCAATTTATGAAGAGGACATAACAATTATGTATGCACCCAATTTGGGAGCATCTGAACATATAAAGTAAATATTAACAGATCTGAAGGGAGAAAAAGACTGAAACACGATACTAGTAGGGGACTTCAATATTCCACCCTTACCAATAGACAGACCATCCAGACAAAAATCAGTAGAGAAACATTAAATATAAACTACATGAAATGGACCTAACAGATATACTCAGAATATTCAACAGAAGCAGAACACAAATTCTTCTCAAGTGCTCATGGAACATTTTCCAGGATAGACCATATGTTGGGTAACAGAACAAGTCTTATCAAGTTTAAGATCGAAATCTTATCAAGTATCTTCTCTGACCACAGGAGTACAAAACTAAAAGTCAATAATCAGAGGGATTTTGCAACATTCACAGATACATGGAAATTAAACAACATGCTCTTGAACAACAAATGGTACAAAGAAAAAATTAAAAGGGAAAATTTTAAATGCAAGGTCACGAGAAGTGCTACATACCTCATTGCTGAATATTGCTACAGTCACCTTCAATGTACTCGCCTTGGGAAACTATGCACTGACACCAGCACCTATTCCACCCTTCAGAGGAACTCTTTTTCTAGAACGGGCATCAGAGTTGTAAGCCCATGAAATCATGCCAGAAAAAGTGCTATACACCTCATTACTGAATGTCACTACGGTCACCTGTAAAGTATTCCCCTTGGCCATCTGTTGACCCATCTTGTATAATTATTAAGAATATACTGTATTTTGAAAATCACCAAGAAAGTACCTTTTTTTTTTTTGAGACAGAATCTCACTTTGTCCAAGAAAGTAGCTATTTTTTTTTTTTTTGAGACAGAGTCTTGCTTTATCTCCCAGCAACCTCAAACTCCTGGGCTTAAGCCATTCTCTTGGCTCAGCCTCCCAAGTACAGATTATAGGTGCCCACCACAGTGCCCAGCTATTTTTAGAGATGAGGTCTTGCTCTGGCTTAGGCTGGTCTTGAACCTGTGAGCTCAGGCAATAAACCCAACTTGGCCTTCCAAGTTCTGGGTTTACAGGTGTGAGCCGTCATGCCCAGACCCAAGAAAATAGCTTTTAAGTGTTCTCACCATGAAACATTATAAGTATGTGAGGTAATGCATATTTTAATTAGTATGAAAGGGAACGTGCTCATATGGCGGTATGAAAATCAATACTAGTTGTGCTTGGTGGTAGTGGTAGGAGGTAGGGAGAACAGAGACTTGTAGGGTGACCAAAACTTTCATTCATAGAGAACAGTAAAGATTTTCCTGATTGAGGGAAAATGTACATAAAGGCATTGTCATCAAAGGATCTGATTTGTCTAAAGACAGTAAGAAGGTTATTGTGATAACAGGTTGGGTATGATGAATAGGAAAGATGGCTCAGCGCCTGTTGTCCCAACTACTTGGGAGGCTGAGGCAAGAGAATCACTTAAGCCCAAGGGTTTGAGATTGCTGCGATGTCATGGCACTCTACCAAGGGTGACACAGTGAGACTCTGTTTCAAAAAAGAGAAGATGATATTGGAAAATATTATTAGCTTATTAAAGGTGGTCCAAACCAATAAAAGATAGCTGTAATAGCACTGCTTTCTGACCTTATTTTCAAAATCAAATAAGCGCTCTGGGAAGTAAATGTCACGTATATTTGAGCAGAATACACTTGACTCTTCTGAACCAGGCTCAAATTCATGTAATTTTGTTCTTTTCTAATAGAGGGAGCTGTTTAAATGTTTTTATTTGTTCGTTTCATGAGAAAGGGTCTCACTCTGCTACCCAGGATGGAGCATAGTGACTCAGCTCACTGCATCCTTGAACTCCTAGGCTCAGGTGATCCTTCTTGAGCCCAAGAGTTTAAAGTTGCTGTGAGCTGTGACCCCCATAGCACTCTACTGAGGGTGAAAAAGTGAGACTCTGTCTCAAAAAAAAAAGTTTATACTCTTACTAACTATGATTGTTATTGCTGCTATTTTTTTAGAGACAGAGTCTCCCTCTGTTGCCCATGATGGAGAGCAATGTCTTCATAGGTGTGGTTATGACACACTGCAGCCTTGAATTCCTACACTTAGGGAATCCTTCTGCCTCAGCTGGGACTACTGCCGCATAACACTACCTCCCACATTTTTAAAAAAATTGAGACAGACTCACTCTGTTACCCAGGCTGGATTGTTCTGGTGGCAGCCTGACTCATAGCAACCTCAAACTCCTAAATTCAAGTGATCCTCCTGCCTCAGCCTCCCAAGTAGCTGGGACTGGTGCCCACTACAACACAAGGCTAATTTTTCTATTTTTAGTAGAAATGGAATCTCAATCTTGCTTAGGCTGGTCTCAAACTCCTGAGTTTGGGCAATCCACCTGCCTCAGCCTCCCAGAGGCATAATGCCTGGCCTCTCTCTTTTTAAACAGCAAATATATATTTTTGGAAGTGAGATGTCAGTAACATTTTATTTTATTTTATTTTATTTTATTTCAGGCTCCTTTATTCCATGAATATTTACAGAACATCAACTATAGGCAAAACATTGACATAATCATTGAAGATAACATTGGGACAAATATATCAATTTTATGAGGAAACAAAAGCATTATCTACAAATCAATTATGTGATAAGTGTAGTCATTACCACCACTCCTAGTAACGTTGAAGATCCTAGCTAATACAATTATGATAACTTAAAAATCCCAATGGTTCGTAAAAAAAAAAAAAAAATACAAATTTCATTACTTCCGAGTTACAAAGTTACTTGCAAGGTACCAAAAACAATACAAAAATTCAGCAATGTAGCTAACTTCCAAATAACTATACAAAATCAATTATATTCCTGTATAAAAAAATTACAAAATAATATTAGAAAAAGAAAGATAGCACTGAATCAGCAACCAAAATAGAAAGTACTTATCAATATAGCTTTAACAAGAGCTGTGCAATTTTTTTTTGAATACATAATCATTTACTACTTGTTTGTTACACAATACACAAGACAAAATACAAATAGCAAACAAATTTTTTTCCTTATTATGTTTTTACCAAAGTCTAAAAAAAATAGGGGACTAATATATATAAATAAAAGTAAAAAATAATTTCTAAAAAAAAAAAAAAAGCAGATCATGCCAAATCTTATAGAAGTAGAAATAGAAATACTTTACAATCATTCTTCTTAGTCTGGATACCCCTGGTAGTAAAATTAGAAAAAATATTTTATTATAAAGGGGAAATTACAGACATATT
>CAUYQV010153483.1:0-42478 GCA_963574575.1 Galagoides demidoff
ACAGCATTAGGTATATATCCAGAAGACCAAAAATCGAATTACAACAAAGATATTTGTATGAGAATGTTTATTGCAGCCCAATTCATAATTCCTAGGTCATGGAAGAAGCCTAAATGCCCATCAACCCACGAATGGATCAATGAATTGTGGTATATGTACACCATGGAATACTATGCAGCCCTAAAGAAAGATGGAGACTTTACCTCCTTCATGTTTATATGGATGGAATTGGAAAATGTTCTTCTTAGCAAAGTATCACAGGAATGGAAGAAAAAGTATCCAGTGTACACAGCCCTATTTTGAAACTAATTCATAGCTTTTATAGGAATGTCATAACCTAATTATAGCCTTAGAATATGGGAAAGGGGTGGAAGGGGGGTGGATGAGGAAAGGGAGGGTGACTGGTGAGATCAACTCTATGGTTTATCTTACAAGGGTACAAGAGAATCTTTCTAAAAGCAGAGTATGAATGTCTTAATGCAAAAACTAAGAGAATGACATGAAGGTTATATTAACCAGTTTGATGAGAGTATTTCAAAATGTGTATGAAGGCAGCACACTGTACCCCATGATTGCATTAATGTACACAGTTATGCTATAAGAAATAAAAAAAAAGTACAATTTTCAGTTAACTCTTCTTGACATTTGAAATGTGGAGAAAAAGGCAAAAATCAAAAGGCAAAGACTTGAGACAGGCAGTGGGAGGATGGCCTGATGTAAGCACGCTTCCAAGGTGTCTCTTTTTAAGTCAATTGTGAATAATTCTACTTTATATCTGCTTCATTCTTCTGCCTACTTTGAGAGAATGAAGTCTGGCTAATCAGTGGGGTTTTCTGGTTTGTTTGTGATTTCCTCCACTAATATTTCATTATTAATCATATTTCTTTTTTTTTTTTGGTGGGAGAAGGGGATAATTCACAGAAATTAAAGTTTCTTGTTTTTTTTTTTCTCAAGTATCGTCCTATAACTGCAGGGCACTTTGCATTTGTGAAGCTCCTCCCAGAGCCCTGTGAAGTAGACGTGCGACTTCCCACCCACACCGGTCCTAACAGGCAACATTGGGCTTTGGGAACAAAGAGCCCCAACTTATCAGTGTCTGATAGCAGCAAAGTTGGTTTCTTACTCATCTTAGGTCACAGAGGTGATTGGCTTATCATAGACACTCAGTACCGAGCTAATAGGGCCCCCACCTTGACACAAGCTTTCATAATAACAGAGCGGAGAAGAGGCCTGAGAGCGTAACCATCGTGTCCTCTCACCTTACATGGGTCACAGCAAGTCCTAAGGACAAGCTTGATGCTACTGGGGCAGAAAATATTTGTGGACAACACATTGTCCCCCCTGACACCTTACAGGTAAGGACTGGACACCTGGAGAGACTCAGACAATGGTGCACGGTCGTGTAGGTGAACGGAAGGGAGCTGTGTCTCCCGACCTCAGTGATGGGTTTCGCTGACTTCAGGGCCTTGACCGACACATGCTGACTCTCCCTCCTTCTGGAAGATACAGGGGCAGCATCCCCTGCCTCTTGCATGTTGTGGCTCCTCAAGCCCTCCCATTTTCATGTTAAAATCTTCTATTTTCTTAGATTCACCAAGGCAATCGGGGCTCATGTGATTATTCGGCTTAATGCAGACTGTAAATGTGACTTGGGAGTTACATAACCGAGTAGGCAGCTGTCTAGTCTAATTTCAGAGAGCTGAAAAAACTCCATGAGCACGCCCCCCCTTCCTCCTTGCCTCCAGCTCCCCCTAATAGATACTATTTTTAATAGCTCTCATTAATTGAGGTGCTTCGGTGTCAGGGATTGTGCTAAGTGCTTTACTTTCACAATCTCACCTAATCCTGCAAGGTGAGGAGCCGCAGGGCCCCATTTAGCAGATGAGAAGTTCATGCTGCTTTAACCCCCCAAAGTCGTATAGTCAGTGATGGATTAAACACTGTTCTTTCAGCGGCTGATAAACCTATGCTTTGACCTTCACCCTTCAGTGCTTCGCCTAAACGGGAGAGAAGTCTCTGCCTTCCACAATCACATATGAAATTTCCACACAGACATCCCTGGGAGAGGGATGAGTCCTTAGGAAAGTACAAATGAAGTTTTTTAAGGACAGTCCTGTTTTAGAAGGGGAAGATTTAAGCAAAGTTGGAGGAAGACTCAGAGAGGGATGGGAATAGGAAAAGTGCCCTGTGAAAATTTCTTAACAAAATGACAAAGCACTAAGAACCACATATGTTAGAAGTGTACGCACTGAGGCCAGAATTCCAAGGTCAAGTGTTGATGGGGTTGGTTCCACCTAAGGGCTGAGAGAGAGAATTCCGTTCTCTGCCTCTGCTGGCTGCTAGTAGCCTCTGGCATTCCTTGGCACATATGTAGGTGATATTCACCCCAGGTCTCTTCACTGTCTGCACATGTCTACATCCCAATTTCACCTTTTTATAAGAACACGGGCTATATTAGATTAAGGACTCACTCCACTCACTCCAGTAAGACCTCGTCTTAACTAATCACATGTGATCACATCTTTGTTTCCAAATAAAGTCACATTCTGACTTACTGGAGGTTAGGATTTCAACATATAAAGTTTAGGGAGGCACAATTCAGCCCGATAACAGTCCCCAATGGCTGCTGCTACAGCGTCTCCAGACATTGCCTGGAGAGACAGTGAACCAGCCCAGAAGGATTTCAGATGCCCTTGGAGTGGAGGACAGATTCTGACCAGGGGGAGGCATACAATCGGAGATCACTGACCTTGTGTGCAAGTCATACAACTCATCGAAAAAATCACATGGTCCTCAAAGCCAGGCCTGTTGTGTATTTTATAAAACAATCATAGGAGTCTTGTACAAGTCTCTGCATCTTACTCCAGATCTGTAGTCTCCGATGTAGGGGAAAAGGCACTTCTAATCAAAAATAATTTCTTCTGCTTTTTCAAGCTATTGTGTGCCTTTTTTAGTCTCCAGCCAATATCCTTTTAGAAGTATCTAGTCTCCAAAGTAATTATTTTTACATGTTATTTTAGATAATTCACTGCATGGAAAATTGAAAATACTCATGTGTTGCCTAAATACAAAATATTTAGGCAACACATTAGTATTCACGGGAGAACTTTTTTTGTTTCTCATGACGGAATATATTTTCTGCTGAAAACCTCCTATCCTGCTCCCTGGAGGCAGCATTATCTTGAAGCTACAGTGAGTAGGGGTAAAGAATTGAAGGAAGGCGCTTTCTGAGCTGGTGTACGCGCTTTGGTTTTCTTTTCAACCTTGGTCTCTCGTCAGCCTTCCAAATATACGAGAGACTTAGAGACACATCACTTAAAGAGAAATGCACTTGGTCTTGTTGGGTTCAAAGGATTTCACAGAAAACTGCTGTGTGGCAAAGCAACTGCAGGCCTTCCCTCTGCCGGGTTAACTTTGTAAAAGTGTCATGTGCATGTAACTCTGCACTGGGAATGGCCCTCAGCTATTCAGACTGAGGCGGGTTTGTGACTGATGCACAGGGTGATGTGAGGCACTTAAACACTGGATCTAGAGTTAGGATTAATCAAGATGTAACATCGCCATACACTGGGCATGGGACCAGGCCAAATGCTTCATTTCCCGGGGCTCCGGGTTCCTCATCCTTTAAGGCGGGGAGGAGGATTGTAGGTGGTGGTTAAGGTACTTTCCGATACTAACATTCTACAAGTTTTGACTCCCATTTATTACAGATGCAGCAAGGTGACTGGCCTATTGAGTGAGGAGAAGCAGTCACTCCTATCTCATGTGTGGCTTTCTTGAGATGAGAATAGATGCCTTAAGGGAAATTCTCATTATCTAAGTTGGTGTGAGGAGCCACTTTAGCCAGAGGGGTCCTCTTCATAGGGATGAGGCATCTCTTAGTTAATAAAGATTGCAGAGTTAGCTTCTTGGACTAGTGACAAGCAAGAGTCACAGCCAGGCCTCGGCAGAGTTGTAACCCAAGGAGGCCATTTCAGCCTGGGAGCCTTGCCAGGAGCATGCGGGAGCTTAAAGCACAGACCCTGAGTTACTTTAGCTTTGAATGTCTGGGTGCCCCATACCCCGCAAGCCAAGGAGCATCATGACAGAAGAGGGCAAGGAAGTTGAAAACCCCTCCTCCAACGTGCCCAGAAGGCGTCTGAGGACAGAAGGTGAGGGCGAGGTGGAAGGCTGCAACTTTTTACAAAGGACCTTTAAATGCTTCAATTGAACGAAGCTTAAACCACACTGGGAAGCTACTTAACTTCCTCTCTTGCAGCTTGTCATCAGATGAGACCTATTCATGGTGACCAGATCAGCTACAGTCCTCATAAAGAAACCATCTTGTCCGTGTGCATCTGAGCTGTGCTATGAATTTTGTGACCTCTAAACTTGAGCAACCCTACCACACACAAAAGAGGTAAGATAGGGGATGCTCGGCATAAACAGAGGGCGATGGACTTGATCTGGCCTTAGCCCCTCCAGCATCCCAGCACACCTCCGAAAGGCAAAGCTTAAAACCTCTGGGGCTGAGGGTTCACAGCAGCATGGCCCTTGGTGTCAACCTTTCCTCCCCAACTTACTAGATGTGTGGCCCCAGGCAGCACCTGACCTCTCTGGTGGGACTATTAGGAGGCTTAGATTGGAGGATAAATGTGTGTAAAGTGCAAAGCTTGGGCTGTGCGCACAGGTGGGAACCACAAATGAGGCAAGATGACCACATCACAAAGGAATTATGGGCAGCTCTGTGGTTGGCTCTTCTGTAACCCACATTTGATTCATCTTAGGACCTTGCTAATGCCCACCTGATATAACCCAATAGTAGACTTATAGAAAAATCCATCTACTCTCAGCCGAAAATCTCAGTGCTTTGTCCTCCAAGAGAAGATTTTGTTTCAAAAAGAGAAAGGGACCCTCACCATGTGAAACTTACATATTGGCAAATATTCCTGCAGCCCAAGCAAAGGGCAAGGTCTGAAAATCATTTCCCTGTCAATTCGTGTCATGTTCTATCCCATCGCAGGAGTGATCGAAAAGATTGACTTGATTGAATACTAACAATGAGACCTGATTGCCATGATGGCAGAATTGTTCTCACACCTTCGTTCATAAAATGTCTCAAAAGTGTCTCCAACTACCTATAGACATTTCTCACTGCTCAGGCATGATGGAGGTAAGCTAAGTAAGGCATCTCAGCTGCATTTAGAGCAATTCACCAGTACACAGGGAGTTGCACAGATGGTGGCCGGACAGAAATCTGGGTTTGGCTCATCCACTAGTAAGTGATCCAAACTGAGTATACTCCATTATCTTTATTTATAGAGCAGATTATGATATTAAATATAATATTATATTGATTACAGTATTACATATATTACATTATATATAAGAATTATTATAATATTGACTTCCTAGGCATTTGGGAGTGTTAAGGTCACAGGTAACATTTAAGAAAGAACGTGATAAACTGTAAAGCTTCGTTCACTCTTACTGGCTTTTGGACTACCTTGCTGCCATCAGTCATTCCTACACCTCCTTCCATTGCAGTGGTGCTTACCATCTCTTTCTGTGGTTTGAGCATACTTCTGTATTCTAAGCCAACATTCTTAGGATTTCTGTACTCTGAAGTTGAGTACTGAGTAAAAGTATGGAGAACCAAACAAAATCTTGGATGGTGGCAAAAGAACCCCATTCTCTCTGGAAACTTTTCTAGGGTTAACAGGTTGATGCTAATTCTTCCAAGAAGCTAGAAACCCACAAAAGCTAAGATCACCCAGTAACATCTCTGCATCCAAACCCCACAAAATCAGGAGTGAAGGTCACAGTGCTAGACTTGCTCTCTTCAACTCCCCAAGTAAAGCCGCCCTTGCCCCTAGCAAGCTGACCCTGACCTCCCTTTCCTTTCTGGGAATGAGAGGAGAAAGGTGCATTATGAAAAAAGGCAAAGGGATTCACTTTTTTTTTAAGCCTTTGTCAAAGCTGACATGGACTAGAAATGGTGCTGAGGAATCGTGCCCAGCTGATGACTATCACCACGGCCCACGCAACAGAAGTGCCAGGCTGTGACTAGGGGATGAGGCCGCTGATGAAGGCCAATCACTGTGGTGCTGGGGGACATACTATGCAGATTGAAATGAAGCGTCTTCCAAGACCTTCATGCTGTCAATATTTTACAATCCAGGCTGACACTGTCAGAGCCTCTTTTCATTTTACTCATCAAATGCGTGTTAGATATACCCACTGACTGCTTTTAAATCAATTTCCTTTTCCACCCGGGCAGCTCTCTGCATTATGTAATCAGGAATCAGGAAACCACAATCTACACAGATTACTTCTCCCTGCTTTTCCAAAAGAAACAATATTCAGCATCATGACACAACTTCCAGTAGGCCAGTTCTGGGCTTTTATGAAATATATAAAATGCAGCAATGCAGTGCAGGGATTTGGGAAGACAGGAGTGGATTACCCATTAAATACTCAACTGAGAAGAAGCAGCACTTGGTCACAGTTTGGTTTAATATAAGAAAAAAATAGGTTTAGGGCCTATGCTATTGCCACGTAGTCTTTGTTATTTTACGTCCAATTGCTTTATTTGCAATTTGAAAGAATAGGTTTACAAAATTACAGTCATTGGAGAGAATTTGACCATAAGTTGGCTTGAAAATCTTCTAAACTGATACTTACATACAGACTTTAAAGCCAGACTTTTGAGAGAAGGGTCCATTTTATAGTGGTTAGAAATGTGTATCTGTCATGGCTTTGATCAAGAAAGCAGCAATTGCAAAGTCCTAGATGTCAACATAGACTGTTGCCCTCATTTATTTTTCTGGAAATATAAAAATATGTGCATGAACTTGTGATCAAAGAGACAGCTGTCTGCTAATTAAACCTCTCACTTTCCCCAGAGAAAGAAACATGTACTATACAGTTTGAAATGTAAGATAATGATAAAAGGTGACTTCTGTTCCCTGATGACACAAAGGTTTTGCACCTCAGAAATAATAAATAAATAATCTTTATTTGCACAGCAAAAATAATAAATAAAACAACTATACATTTTTTTCCTCATAAAAGTATCAATATCTCATTTTCATTGTCTTTCAAGGCGCTCCTCAGAATAGCACTTGCTCCGTGGAAGTTGCCTCAGCACCGACCAAGATGGTCTATGAATCCTCCAGTTCCAGGCCTCAAGCTCCATGAGGTGGGGTTTGAATGTGTGTTGTGCATCTTTACATGAACAGCAGTAGGCGGGATGCTTAGCCTGAAGTGGGAGCAAATGACAAAATGAATGATTTTCCATATCTTTGTTCACACTCTTACCACTGCCTGGACTAACCTAAACTTTCTACCAGTTCAAGTCAGCTCTTCTCTAATTTAAGGCATTTGTCTTCTACAAAGTCTTTCTGGGCAAAATCCTATCTCCACTCATTGTGTCCTTATTATTAATTCATGGAGAACTCATTCGTTCCACTTTGGTTCTATGTACATCAAATGTCTTTCTCTAATTACTTTTCCCACCTCCATTGCAAGTCTTCCAATGACTGAGAACATTTGTTATTTGTCTGCCCCATAGGACCCTGCATAGTGCACACGCTTAGTAGGTACACTGTAAGCAACTTGGCATGTAAATGACAACAAGTCTTCAGACAACAGGCACCAACAGTGAAATCTGGCATCATGTGGGGCCATAATCTCCTTAGCAAGATTCTCTTCTTCATCCTAGCCACAACCACTTCTTCCTTCCTGCCCATCTTCTCCATCAGGAGCTCGCTATGTTTCCTTACTGTTGACTCACTCTCAGCCCATCACCATATTCACCAGGTGGTGAGGCAACTCATCCGTGCAGAACGTCTGTCAGGTGAGCTAGGGCAGGTTGTGCTGAGATCACAAAACAATTAGAACTCAAGTTCAAATGCTGAAAGAACAGCCAAACTCTGAAATTATAAAGTTTCATTTAGAAAAAGGTAGTTAGGATTTTGTGTGCAAATACAAATGTTCAGTTATCTGTGAGGGAATAGTTGGATTCTAATCTGCCCTTAAAATTTAAGTCTTAGAGAGAAAATACGCCCCTTCTCAGGGGGTAGACTTGTTTCAGATGACAACTGTGGGGAAGCGTCTGGGTCCCCATAGCACAGCCTGGCAGAGGTGGGAGTGCAGGAAGTTGACTTAGGAAGCAACCCAAGGGGTCTGGAGAGGGAAACAAGGACGCTAAAGAGGAAAGGAGAGATTGCATAATAAAAATGTGGAGCTGGCCACTCTCACACTTCATTCATCCCAGAGGGTTTTCTGAGAAGCCTACTAACACCCAAGGAATAGAAATGGGTGACTGTTGTCCATCAGCTGCTGCCCCTGTTTCCCCACACTTCCAGACAGGCTCCAGGGCAGGAGGGTCCCAGGTAGTTGATGTCAGGTGGAGCCTGCACAGAGCTCACTGAAGCCTGCCTGGCAGCAGTTGCTACAGCAGACCTGGAGGAAGAAGAGGAGCTGAGAGTACCAGGAGCTGTGCACAGGGACAGCTCTGCTCAGGGAATATTCCCCATGGCATCAGCACTCCCAGAGGGCTGTAAGAGCTCTGCTGACCCAGAGGGAGGGGCCTGGTCTCTGACGTCTGATTGTCCTTAGTTACAAAAGGCCTTCAGACATAGAGCCTGCTCAACTTTTTATGAATTCAGTTTGCTATACCGAGCCTTTTTTCTTCTAAGCTAAGGAATCAACCCAGCTTAGAGAGGAGGTGATTCAGCACTGCTTACTAAGAAGCCTAACTCCCAGGCAACGTTGACAGAATTTGTTATAACATCTCCTTGGAAACCATTCCAGTGAGCATCAGAGCACCCAGGCATCCACAAATACCAGAGGCAGGTGTCAACAGGGATAACGGATGACAGAAATCAAAGCCGGCCCTTCAAGTGGCATTATACATCTGCAACCTAATAACAGTTTGGTTATTCGCTGACCTTTCTTCTCTAAATTTATCCAATTGCCAATTTGATTATGACTTTTATCTACTCAAAAATAATTTAGGAATATGCATCTAGTCTTTTGACCCTAGGTAATCCCATAGTAAGTTTATAATCAGTAATATTTAATGTAAAGCAAATTCCTCTTCCAAGCCAGTAACTGGGAAAAATTATCATTCAGAGTTTCTATATTCATAACCACCCAATAGCAGCCAAGTGGGCCCCTAGTGCAGAATACTAAAATTTTACAAACAGGCATTTCCTCTAGAAGTTTTCACTCCCAAATTTTATGGCCATCAAACTTTGAAGAAAAAAAATATTGGTCA
The DNA here is from genome assembly GCA_963574575.1 of Galagoides demidoff. Taxonomy (NCBI): domain Eukaryota; kingdom Metazoa; phylum Chordata; class Mammalia; order Primates; family Galagidae; genus Galagoides; species Galagoides demidoff. Next base: position 9,263 of record CAUYQV010153483.1, read on the forward strand.
CTAATTCAAAGTCATTCCCAGCCAGTAGTAGGACAATGGCGGCCTTGAAATAACTAAGAATATGAAAATGCTAATCTCCGGTAGTAGATTTAAGCTTTTCGGATTACAGGCAATAGAGTTCTTCCTAATGGCAGGTAGTTCCTGATCCTCAAAATGTTAGAGCTGATTTGTTTTTCTCCGGGTTGAGATCTGGTTCTCCAGATTTTCTTTGATCTTGTGAGGCGTCCTCACCATTGTCATCACAATCTTTGAAGCATTTTATTTTTATCCACTTGGTATCTATTGTTGGTTTCCTTCTGAATGAATAAATCATGTTTACTGATCACTGATATTTCTTAAAGCAAACTCCACCGCAAACATTCAAGAATAAGGAGCTGACTGAGAACATTCCTGTGCTCCCAGAACATTGGCTGATTCGAAATTTAGTTTGTTTCTGAAACAAGCAATTTTTTAAGTGTGTATGTGCTGTGAATAAAATGCTACTTTGCAAAAACGCTGTAAACTAAGAAGTTACTACAAATTTGAGGAACTGGGCTAAGTACTGTGTTGATATTAACTAATTTCATTCTTGCAATAACTCTGCCAACTAAAGCTTGTCATTGCCTTTTTGAAAATAAGCACCCTCAGGTTTGTAAAGATGAGTAACTTGACCAAGGGCTTATATTTTGCAGATTGTTTGACTAGGTCTCTTTCTGTCCCAAGCTCATACTTTCCCCACAAAATTTAGAAAAGACAAGTTTTAATAGGCATGGGAGGAAAAATCAGCTGCTTCTAAAATAACCAATTTTCAGGTCTCTTTGTACAGTTTTAGTTCAATCGAATGCAGAACACATTCTGCCCAGGGAACTTTTCACTTTAATTTCAAATTTTCCATAATTCATGAGGAATGCGATACACAGATGTCTAATCTGTTTACCTTAACAGCATCAAAATATCACATGGCCAGAAACTGTTTGGAGTCTGATGCCTTTTGTCTTTTTAATCCCAGCCTGATTTCCCCTAATCTCAAGCTAAGCTACTTGCCAACAGAAGTGATGTCAAAATCCAAAAGATGTGAACTGGATTTAAGACTGTCACTGGCTTGGGGAAAAACAGATTGTAAAATTCATGACTTAATTATTATCCTTCACATGTTTACGGTATCAGAACCATCAAAACACCAAAGACCCAGGCGGGGGTTGCTATCCTTCCCTGGTCCTCTCTCCAACTGTTCTTCCTCTTTCCCTCTGCTGAAGAGACATTTTCATGGAATCAAATCCTATATCTCAAAAGGAATTCAAAAGAGCTTCACATCTTCACAAAGGCATATCCTTCCCTTGTAACAGGTGAAGCTCCTGCAGCTTGGAGATGTTAAATTCCTTGCCTAGAACTACTAGGAAGTAGAGTAGAAGGAAGTATTCACTGCAGTATCTTCTGTTTTTCTTTCTTTCTTTCTTTCTTTCTTTTTTTTTCCTTTAGTCTTTTCCTTCTTTTAATAGGTGAGTCCATTTTCAAGGGTTCAGCTTTGGGGTTGGAAGAGATGAAAAATCAGTTTGGAACATCTGTACTCAGAGTGGATAAACTTTACCGGGTCTATGGGCCTTTGTACAGTGGGCGTCGAGGTGTTCTGAGGATATGATGGAGAATGGTAAAGGTGAGCCTGGTTGCCCAGAGCTCATAGCCTGGTGGGGTACACGGACAGTGAGCGCAGTTAATGCACACCCTGGTGTGTGCCCTGTAGGGGAGTTCATGGTGTCCTGGGACCCAGAGGAAGATTGCCTAACCCTGCCCTGCTGGTGGGAGATGGGAGGGAAGGCACATGGGGAAGGGGAGGCAACAGGTCCAAGCTAAGACTTAAAGGGCACCAGAGAAGGAAAAGAAGGGAAACGGAAAGTATTTCAGTAAGAATTAGAACCTGTGTAAAGACCCAGAGGGGAAAGAGAAGAAAATGAGTTCTGGAAACAAATCCCTACCACCCAGACTCAAAAGCATGGATCCCAGGTTGTAAAAATACTCCCTGCTGGATACAGAGCCAACACTCACCCAAGGGGCCTGGCAGTGTCAGCAGGGAGCCTGGCCTGGCTGTCTCTGCAGGTGTCTGATCGCCGCAGCCCACCAAAGCTGTGGCAATCCTCACCAGCCTCTGCCACGACTAATACAGGACTGTTCTGAGGCTTGCTAATTGGCTAGGGACCATTTTACGAGGGCACAGCAGACAGAAGTACTCAAACTTGCCTTTAGATGGTCAAAATGAACTCAAAGTATATTTTTAGACCCACTAGTGATAGTCTGAACCAGGGATATCTGGAAAAGTAGAAGAGGAACATTTTAGCCCTCTTAATTTGGGGGAAGGAATGTGTTTGGGGCTCAGGGAAGGAAATGTGTTTTTGAGGCCTTTATTGGTGCAATGAAATAACCTTCCTAAGTTCAGGCTGCAGAGCAGGGTACTGAATGTTTCCAGTGGCAGCTGCATGGGGACTATTAACTGGGGGAACCCCGTGCCTTCCCCTCCCACCATCTGACCCCCTGTGTCACAGAATTAGAGCCACCTGCCAACATATGCATCTGGGGCAAGGAGAGGCCTGGGCACCCTGACTAGGAAACAGGACTCAAGGTGCCAACTCAACTCCTACCTTCCACTTAAAAACACAAACCAAACCAAACTTAAAACACAAATACGTGTAATGCAAGTATTTTCCCTTTGATATAAATGAGAATTTTGTAGACTCGCCCATTGGGCTAGATTTCCCTTAGCAGAATTCGACTTAAGCTTGACATCTTGCTCAGTATCAGATAAGACAAACAAACCCGGAGAACAATCTCTGAGCGTTTACTATTTACCAGGCTCTAAGCATGTTCATCTTCATTGTGTAATTTAATCCTCACAGTAACAACGTGAGGGTGGATCCTACATATTTAGGTTCCCATTTTATAGGAAAAGAAGCTGAGGAGCAGAGAGGTTAAATAACTTGTCCTGGATCCCAGCTGGAGAGAGTCAGAGGCGGACAAGACCCAGAGCCTATCTGAGTCCAAAGCCCACGTGCTTTTTATTACATCACACAGCTCTGAGAAAGGGCAAAAGAGACTCTGAGGTCACATGAAACACAATACTTCAGAAGGACTTTGGGGAGACTTAGCTTTGGCCTGTGCTGGCAAAGTGATAAACCAGAGGAAATTAGTCAGACAATTTAAGTTAAAAAAAAAGAACAAAACAAAGACTACCCTCTGATGAGTAAAAATCCTATTCCAAAAACACATTCCTTTTTATTTAAAAAATAAAAAAGGCATCTCATCCTGGAAATAGTTGCAACTGATGACCCACTTATTTTATTCTGTATTTTTTATTGCTATATCATAGTTATACATATTTCGGGGTAGAGGTAATATTGTGATACCTGTATATAATGGGTCATGATGAAGTCGGGGTACCTGGAATATTCACCACCTCCAACATTTATTTGTAGTTTGTACCCATTAAAATGCTTCTCTTCAATCTTTAACAAAACAACAGTTCAGTGCAACAGAAGCTGAGAGTGTCCTTCAGAGTTTGAAGCATTGGGGTCACAACTGTATCAGGAAGAAGGAGTCTGAGCCTCCACCCAAGCCAGTGAACAGAGTTCCAGGGGCTGGGCCAGTGAAGGCCTTTCTCCAGGTGGTCTCAAGGCCCCTTCCATCCTGCCAAGATACACTGTATCCCTCCAACGTGATTCCAGGCACTGGAGGCCGGACCAAAACAGCCAGGGAGTTTGGTCCAGTCAAGAACAAAAGATGACTCAACTATTTGAACACACTGGACAATCAATTCAGTTGAAATGGCTGACTCTGGAAGCCCTGTTTAAAAACAATCCCTGCGGTAGAATTTGAACTGGAAGGATCCACACTAACCCACTGGCCCGCCCTGTACAAACCAAGAAACTTAGGGTCTGCCTTTTTATCAACTCTCTACCCACCTGCCCTTTGAAATCACTCCTTCTCTTCTGGGAAGGGTCCATTTTGGAGGTGGACACTCTGCCCTGGCTTAGTTACATGTATCCAAGCCAGATGCCTGGGACAGCTGCGTGTGGGGGCTGCATTTATGTCTTTCCTCTTATATCCTCACCCCTGAATAGCCAGTGACACTGCCACACTGGTTCCTTCCCCAAACAAGGACAGCTCAAAATTTCATCCTCTTACATACTTTTAAAAAATAATAACATTCATTTTATACAGATGGGGCAAACCCCACAAATGTGGTGATATTCATAGCTCTTTCCCCTTTGGCCTTTAGCTATTGAGCATCTCTCCCCCACTACCCCCAGGAGTTCCTTCCCAGCACTATCTACTAATTCGTTTTTGTCAGTCTCATTGTCCTGTTGTACCACTTTTATCATTTACTAGGTTCCTGTGGGTCCATGACCGTACCCTGGAGTACTGTATTTATTGGTCTATTTGTTTGCCTTTGCACAGATACTATATGGTTTGTGTTACCAGGTTTTGTAGTATGATTATAGCTAGCAGGGTTGGTTCTGTTTCTTCTCTTCACTCCTCTTTTTCAGCCAAGTTAACTTTGCTATTCATGGAAGGATATATTCTTCCACATGAATTTAAAAATAACTTTATCACATTCCTCCCAGAAACCTAGTTGGAATTTTGATTGGTATTACACTACATTTATAGCTTAATTTTGGCAAGAGTTGACCATTTTTTACAGGACTAAGTTGTCTTGTGTAGGAAAATGAACTATCTCTCCACTTAATCAGATTTTTTTATATCCTTTAACAGAATATAGAGGTCTTAGACATTCTTTTATACCATATACTTTATAACTTATGTTGCTTTGGTAAATACTGTCTGGTTTCTGATTATGTTTTGCCACCAGATTTTCCTGCTAAAGAGAAATGCTATTGATTTTTTGTGAGTTGACCTTGTATCTGGCATCCTTTATTTCTCTTCATCCTTTATTTAGGAGTCAGTTTTTACAGCTGGAATATTATTTTTACTAGTTTCAGTTATGATTGGTTCTATTTCATACAAATGATCAACAGGTACATTGAAGGTGCTCAACATCACTAATCATCAGGGAAATGCAAATCAAAACCACAATAATGTATCACCTCACACCTGTTAGCATGGCTATTATCAAGAAACCAAAAGGTAACAAGTGTTGATGAGAATGTGGAGAAAAGGAAATCCTTACACATTCTTGGTAGGAATACAAATTGGTACCACTATTATAGAAAACAGTATGAAGAGTCCTCAAAAAGTTAAAGATAGGACTACTATATGATCTGGTAAACCAATTTGTGGGTATATATCCAAAGGATATGAAATCAGTATCTTGGAGAGATACTTGCATCACCATGTTTATTGTAGTATTATTCACAATGGCCAAGAGATGGAAACAACTGAAGTGCTCACTGATGGAAGAATGAATGAATGAAATAATTGTAGTGTGTGTATAGATACAATGGAATATTACTCAGCTTTACAAAAACAAGAAAATTTTGCCATTTGCAACAAAATGAATGGACATTAAAGGACTGAAGGGAAATAAGCTAGACACAGAGAAGACAAATACTGTGTAATCTCACTTATATGTGGAATCCAAAAAAGTTAAACTCTAGAAACAGAAAGGAGAAGGGTAATAACCAGGGGTCAGGGTTGGCAGCAATGGGAAGATGTTGGTCAATGCATACAGACTTGCAGTTATAAAATGAACTGTTCTGGAGACCTAATGTACAGCATGGTTATGATAGTTAATAATAGCATACAATACACCAAGAAAGTAGATCTTAAGTATTTATACCACACACACACACACAAAGTGAAGTGATGTGTATGTGAATTAGCTGACTTTGGAAAAAATTTTATAATATATATCAAAAAATTACATACACCTTGAATATAGTCAACTTTTATGTTTCAGTTATAGTTAAGAAAGCTGGAAAAAAGAGACTGGTTCTATCTAATATTTGCCTTTATGGTATGAATTTTTTACAATCTAGGCATTTTTTTCTTTCTCCGAAGACCTATATTGCTACAACTGGGATTTATCTCTGCAAATGGAAAACTCCAGAAGCAAGACTAGAAGCTAGCTGGGGCAAATAGATAACAGTTTCTCTGTGGCCAAGGAACATAAATAATTGAGAACAAAATCAAAAGTCACCCACCAGTCTGGGGCTAATGTTCAGGGAATCAATGCTAATAACTATTACAAACCACCTAACTCCTTACTTTCTCCAAGTACATCCTTCCTTGCTTCCTCGTTTCAAAACTTCAGGTATCAACTTTAAGCAAAAGAAATCAATAGCAACCAGTCAACAATGGTGGCAAATACTCTGGAAACCTAAATGGAAACCCTGTCTCCTCCATTCTCTTCCTAGGGTGCCAGATGAGAGAAGCATGGGGGCAGGATTTCCAAAACTTTCAGGGAGGAGCCTTTCCTTTGAGGATATTTAGCAAGCAACCTTCTCCCACTGAGTTGTAAATGGTGGTTACTCAGCAAAGGGAGGACACAAAAGGGTTAAGTAATTTGCCAGATTTAACATGACAAGGAAAACCTAAGACCTCATCTTGGAATTTGATTTTCATGAAGAGCCACTCTGCTGGAGGTTGTAGTTCTTCATTTCTTTCAAGGGTATGTTTTTTTGACTCATATCATAGAGACATTGTTTTCAGTTTCTTATTTTATTTTGCTTCTACAATTAGTCCTCAGGTTGATTTAAAACAACAACAAAACAAAAAGAACTCTGACAGGTGTAGAAATCTAACGTTCTCTTGCAAGGCTTTAAAGAGCTGCCATTAGTTAGCACATTCCCAGCATTTGGATACAGGCCCTGCACCCACTGCTTCCAGTAATAATTTGCTTCAGATAATTTTGCTATTAGAGTGTGTTTGGTGACACCTCTGAAGGCAAATTCCAAACACTTCTGGAAACTATTTTGTAAAAGAGAAACAGTCATAAGGAAGGATTACTGAGGGGAATTTTGGAGGCTGGCCACCTAATTAGGGAACTTTTCTTCTCCAAGGACATGTAACTTGTGTTCATGGTTCAGTATTTATATGGACACAGCCCTTGCACTCTGACATTTTTAGGAGAAATTAAGCCACACCAGAGATCTGAGATCAGTGACAGCCACACTGGTCTCCTTGGGAAGCAAAAGTGCTCCAAGGACAAGACAAAGGATCCACCCCTTAATAATACCGCCAATCGCTTCTCCTAAGTAAGGTTGTTAAAGAGATAAGAAAATGCCACCTTTGTTCTGTGTTTAGGAGATGAAGGGCAAGGGAGAAAGAGAGAGGGGAGAGGAAGGCATTGAAGAGGAGGGAAGGATTCTCCCTGTGAACATTTAAGCTAGGGAGAGGAGGACAGAGCTGAAAGGAAAGCAGTGCCAGAGAGGACAGGGAATGGCTTTGACAGTGAAGCACTTGGCAGGTAATAATAGCAGAAGAGACAATGGCTATTTTAAGTCATATCTGGCATTACCAATTACCTTAAGTCATGTAGAAAAAAAGCAGAGGCTTTAGAAACAGAAAGAGTTGAGCTCAAATTCTGGCCCCATGGCTTTCCAGGTGAATAATCCAGGGCTTATAACTTAACCTTTTTGGACCTCAGTTTCCTTACATGTGAAGTGGGGTTAACAATCTCTACCTTTCAGTACTGTAAGCAGGATCCAAATAAAGCCTAAGTCCTTGTACATTACTGCCGTGTAGCACGGTATCCTGGCTGAGAAAAAAACCTTGGTCTTTCTCAACACTGATCAGTCAGACACATTCGGAGCCTAAACTTCTGTGTTCTTGTGTAATTTAATTGTCTTGGTGGAAAAGAGTTTAAGACCACATCTCTGTGAGTGGAGATGGAGCATCCCTGAGGGAAATGACACAGCTGACATCTGTTTTTGGTGGAGGTCAAAGTCAATCTCTGAGTAGGAAATCAAGACTGCAGAGGTGGGCCAGGACTGCAGGGGCCGCTTCTTCCCCCATGGAGGTGGACAGGCCTTTTGATGGTTGGTCTTGGACTTTTCTTCAGGAAACACGATAGGGTATTCTCCCTGGACAGGATAAGGACAATCTCTTCAAGATGGTGGCCAGCGGGGAGAGAGTCAGCAGAGCATCGGCAGGGCCTCCTAGACCCAGCATCTCTGAACCTCAATCTGGTTAGCCCCTGGCTTATGTTTTCCTTCTACCCTTCCTGACTTTCAGTGAAGCTTTTCAAAAAACTCTCCACTACCCCTGTGGGTAAATGAGCCTATAGGAAGTCTCCAAGGGCATCCCTGACAGTGACTAAGGCCAGAGAGAAGTCATCTCCAGGTGCAGGGAGAATGAATGTAGATGCCTGCCTTGGGGAACAAATGGCAGCATTCCAGAGCCCAAGATGCAGGTGACAGCCAAGGATTCCTGGAGGAAACACACTCTAGGGTACCCAAAAGATAGGGAGGACATTCTGATAAATGCTAGGTTTTATATAGTAAAGTAGGTGGCATATTTAAACAGAAATATAAACTCCTTTTCATCAATATGGTTTTCAATTATTGTTAACTCCAGTCTACAATCAAGATGTTAGCTAATTATCTTCCTGCAAAAGATTAAAGAAAATTTATTCTCCCATTCCCAGTTTTGGGTATGAGAAACTTCCTGCCACAGAGGTCAGCTTCTCACAAGGCCCATTCAAAAGCATCTTACACATTCCCGTGCGTTCCAGGAAGCTCCCGATCACAGAAAACCCTTTGCTCCTGACACTGAGCTATACACCCTCTTTCTGCTTGTGCCTTTGCAGCTGACTGAGGATTGCTGAAAGCACCTGAAGATCAATTAGTCTCTCCTGGTTCTACATCCTGACTTAATGGAAAACTGGACCATCAGATTCTTGCCTGAGTATTTCTTTTTAGTGTCTAAAATCTCTTCTCTTTTCTAATACCCTTAAATGCTTGCTGAAAGGAAAATGATGGCAGATGGACTCCCTTGCAGCAAGTTTATGAATAAACAGCCTATGTTAATTTTGTCTTGAACTTAGTTTGTCTTTGCAGATGGGAATTCAGACACAGGAATATGGCATTTGCCAAATGAGAAATTTGGAACGGAGACCCTAAGGAAGCGAAGGGTTTCCATTTCTTGTAGTTTTCTGGTTAGAAGAGAGCTCAGATGGGATAAAGATGGGGGGTACCTATGAAAATAGACCTGGAGCCCAAAGGAAGTTTGATGTTCCTTCCCCTCCTCTTGGCCATATTTTCTGTAAGTCTTTATGGGAGAATCATGGGGGTCTCATTGAAGCAAACAGACAAGAATTTCCCTTAATGATGTGAATAGCAGAAGAGATAGAAAGAAAAGCATTTTGGGGGAGAGAGTGTCACAGGATCCCCATGGAAATAGCTAATGTAAACTTCAGGGTTTAATGTAATCTTGAAATATAAAATATACATGTTAAATTGACACGTGACATTGAACCAAATGTGTCAAACATCTACCATGTTCAGGGCTGATACATAACTGATAATAAATACTATGCAAGGGAAATTTAATTCAATTAAAGCAACTCTGGCATCTCTAGAAATTCTTACCAAGAAATCCAGATTCTAAGTTTGGGATTCCTGTAGAATTTAGTGGACGGTGTATCAAAATAGGATATGGAATTCTAAGATGGCCTTTGAGGTTGGTGGAGGTTTGGATTTAAAATGATGTTTTAACCATTACAAACATTAGATGTTTTAATTTGGGAAGAAGTTTTAGGTCCATTTTCTCCAAAGTCATTGAGCACTTGTTAGGATATCACAGAACAGTCCTTATACAACTAAATTGTCCCCAGACCTCAGGCAAGTTTAGGTACAAACGAGTTTTGTTGACACTAAGGCCCAAATCCCAATGGCTTTCAGCCCCATTGCCTCATGTAGGACCTCAGTGGCCTCTCTCCCACAACTTCCTCAGTTGTTCCCCAGGCATTTCTAAATCTAGTGAGATCAACAACTAGGTTTTTCTTAAATAGTCACATTGAATCCCAGCTTGACCTAGGTGAGGTAATCCAAAGACCCTGAATTTGAACTGAGTCCCTGAGCTTCGGTATGGAAAGGAGGGAGGATGAGAATCCTGTTTCTCTCTGATCAGTGTACTATGGTGAGGACAATGTCGGTCAGGGACTGCTTTCTATGGGCTACACAAAGCTCTTGGGCAGTGCTGGGAATCAAACACCTTCTTATTGAGAACTGAGGTGTACCTCTAACCTCCTTACCTCTGTGTGGAAAGCCTGTCCTGGCCCTAATACCTGGCTGTGGTCTCTGTGTATTTCAACTCACCAGAGCTCAGTGTGCCTTCCAGGCAGCTCACACCTTACTCTAATTTAGGTGTTGTGGGAGCAGCCTTGATACAAATCCTCTATTTGATCAGATAGTTCCTAGTGCTAGAATCTGTTTCCTAGGCTGAAGCTTTGCTTATGGCCATTGTTGAGCAGTGTTCGTTTGGTTCAGTTGAAGTCTGTTCAATTCCATTGTGCCCATTTGTGGCCAAGTCTTCCGAGAACCTGACAGGAGAAATTGAGCTCATGCAACAGAACAACACCCAGCCCTTCTGCCCCACACTCCCACAGTGGCCCTGTCCCAGTGACAAAGACTTGTATAAACTTGCCCCCACTCTCTGGACCAGCTCTCTCAATTCTCTGATCCCACTGTGTTCTTGGAAGTGCCTTGGAAGTGCCTTTGGCCTCTTCCCGCTAGGTTCCCAGCTGCCCTTCAAGACTGGATGCCTCCTCCCCTTAGCATTCTCTGCAGGTGGGGCTGTCCCCAGGAGCTCCCACCTGGCCTTATGACAGGAAGGTGAGAAATGCCCAAGTAAATCAACAGGGGCTCTTAAACTGGCAAGGACTTTTATTTTCTTTTTAGAATCGCAATACCTAGTTTGGTGAAACAGAAGGTTTCATGAGCTGCTTGTGGGAGGGTGAGTAGTTTCATCACTTTTGAAAGGCAATTTGGCTAAGTGTCAAAAACCTCTAAAATGTTCACATCCTTTAATCCAGCAATTTTATTTAGAGTAAGTTGCCTGCAATTCATAGAAAAGGCACTCAACCTCATTATTAATAAAGAAAACATAAATCAAAATGCCAAGATTTTTTTTCTTAACCATCAGATTGGTTAAAAATGTAAAAGGTTGATAAAGTGGTACGAGTGTGAGGATGTGGGCATTTTACATGGTGTTTGTTTGAATGTAACCTGGACCAGCATTTCAAGAAAATTGCCTGGCATTATATATTATAATTAAACATACATGTCCTCTTTGAACAAATAATTCAATTCTAGGAGATGCCCTAAAGACTGAATGGCATCAGGTAAAGATCCGTGTGGATATATAGCACAGCATCATTAGAAAATCCTGTAAAGATCCGTGTGGATATATAGCACAGCATCATTAGAAAATCCTAAAACTTATATATAATATCTGTTTATGAGAAATGACAACAAAGTATGGTACATTCACATTACAGACTTTTTTTTTTTGGCAGGTTTTTTTTGGCCGGGGCCAGGTTTAAACCTGCCACCTCCCGTATATGGGGCCAGCGCTCTAGTCCTTTGAGCTACAGGTGCTGCCCAGATATTACAGACTATTATACAGTTATTTTATTTTATTTTATTAAATCATAGCAGTGTACATTAATACTATCATGGGGTACAGTGTACTGTTTCTATATACAATTTGAAGTACTTTCATCCAACTGGTTAACATAGCCTTCACGTCTTTTTCTTAGTTATTGTGTTGAACATTTATATTTTACATTTAGATAGATTCACATGTACCCTTATAGGATGAACCATAGGCGTGATCCCACCAATCACCCTCCCTCCTCCCACCCTCTCCCCTCCTTTTCTCTCCCTCTCCCCTCTCCCCATATTCCTGGGATAAAATTGGGTTATAGCTTTCCTATGGAAGCTATAAATTAGTTTCATAGTAGGGCTGAGTACATTGGATAATTTTTCTTCCATTCTTGAGATACTTTGCTAAGAAGAATATTTTCCAGTTCCATCCATGTAAACATGAAGGAGGTAAAGTCTCCATCTTTCTTAATGGCCGCATAGTATTCCATGGTGTACATATACCACCATTTACTGATCCATTCATGGGTCGATGGGCGCTTGGGCTTCTTCCATGACCTAGCAATTATGAATTGGGCTGCAATGAATATAAAGTTATTTTAAAAGAATTATAACTATATGTGTTTTGCCATAGAACATTACTTGAGCCATATTAAGTGAAAGTAACAATTTCAAAGATACATATTGCTAAGACTACATTTTTATTAAGCAAATAAACATTTGACTTCTCATTTTTTAAAGTAAATGTTTATTGAAACCTAAAAAGCATCATTCTAGGATCTAGTGATATAATAGTAAAAAACACATGATTCCTGTCTTCCTATGTTAAGCAAAGAAAATGCATAGAAAGCAAATATACCTCAAGAACTCATGGAAAGGTGGGAAAGAATACCAATTTTTCTTTTATATCCTTGCATTGCTTGAATTGTTTCTATGCACCTGTATCACTTTGATATTTAAATGTTAAAATCCACACAGAGAGAGACACAAGAATACATATCCTAATGAAATAATCAGAAAGACCCCTGGGACTTAAGTACAAGGAGGTGTTGTCAGGCAGTAGTTTAGGGCGTGGCTTTGCAGTCTACAGTCAGATGTGGTTCCATCTCTGCCACTTACTTAGCGGTGGATCCTGTGGAAGTCATTTTGCTTTTGTGTCTCAGTTTCCGTCTCAATAAAATGAAAATCATAATCACATTCAGCTTGAAAGATGAGTGTAAGGATCCGATAAATGAGATGATGTACGGTAAGCATTTAGTTCAGCCTCTGGCATATAGTAAATTCTTAAGAGAGGGAAGCTTTCCAGATATTGACAAGCTTTTTGAAGGCTTTTTGACTTTGCCTTGTCTGTTTTCAAAATGATGAGCAGTAAAACCTCTCAAAGAGAAAGGGACCTTTGTGCTTATCTCCAAGCTTAGAAGTTGGGAAAGGACAGGTTTCCCATGGAAGAGAGTCCCAGGAGGAGAGTCCCAAGTGACAAGCGAATTATGGCACCATTAAATTGTAAAGGAAAGAGGGCAGAATCTCAAAAGATAGAGGCCAGCCTAGGCCAGAAAGTGGGAAACTCAGAGGGGTTTCCATGAGAAGGTGGCAATTCTGATTTAGGAATCAGAATTTTAGAGCTTGAAAGGAGTCTGGAGATCATCTCATCTCTTCTCCACCTGTGGTCTGTGGATCACTGGAGTTTGTCAAAAATTCAGAATCTACAGTCTTTATCCAGATCTACTAAATCAAAATCTGTATTTCTAACAAGATTCCCCAGTGATTCTTTGGCACATTTCAACTTGAGAAGCGTATGACATTTCTGTGATTTATTTAGATGGGGACCAGACCATCTTAGGAGATGAAATGATGAGTTCAAGGTCACATAGTCATTTTTGTGGTGAAGACAGGACCAGACACAGGTGTTTTAACCCCTGGTCCATTGTTTTCTGTGTCTTGCTGACTCTCTCTATATCACCCAGCTATTTACTTCATTTGGTCTCTATTACATGATACCCCCTCCAAGTCTTTTCCCTTCCAGCAGTTTTTACAGGTATGGTGTTTTATTTATTATGCTTTTGTTACACTGAGACAAATTGTTCTTGCTGTATGGCAATGGGTGAATTCAAGGTCAGCTTCCACTGCTAGTGTCATTGAAAGTGTCTTGGTCTAACTCCCTCGCAAGTTTTTTAAATTGAAATTGCTCTTTAGTCCCTTATAAATTTGCTGTCACTAGATCCAAGTGAGATCACCGTCCAAAGGACAACTGCATGGCTCAGAATCATCTTCCCCATCCTGCACCTCCCTCTGTGGTGTGTCCTGCGCAAGGCCCACTCCCATTCTCATCTGTTCTCTTTCACGTTCATCAAAGATTTAATTATGCTCTAGGATTTTGATCACAGACTTATTAAATGTTTATAGGATATGTCCCTTGAATGATGGTTTCTCAGTAATGAGGTGTATTCATAAGGAGGATAGCAGGTCAGGCATCAGTGTAATTTGAAAAATTTTGACAATAGCCATTTCATCTCTGACAGGGTTAATCATAGCTTTGGTTTTTCAAGACTTGGATTTGCTGGTCTGTGCCTGCCAAGGTCAGTTGTGGTGCCCCAAATTAATTTCAAAGACACATGGCGGCTTAGAGTTCACTGAGTTAGGTCGCGATATTAAAAAAAATACTCATTTGACTTCCCCTCAAATTATGAACCAAATATAAATTCCCTTGAAATGGCTAGTAAATAGGATGCCATTGTAATAGAAAAATAAAATCAATAGGTGTGGTTGCATTTACAAGGCAAGGCAAATTCTTAGAGAAAATCTGTTTTTTGGAAGACAATATAGAGCATATGCTGGGAAAATTGCTGAGTTGAGTTAATCCCACTCCATACAGAGCTAATTGGTGCCTCTTCTGTATGAGACATTGTTTTAGATGTAGGGAGGGATCCAAAGATAGCTATGAGCTGAAGTTTACAGTGTTGACATAGGGATAGGGGACAGAGTCAACATCTATCCTTTCAGAGACAGCAGAACTATAAGAGGCATTCATTCAATGGGGATTTTTGTCCAGAGGGCTTATCTGTATGTTGAGAATCAGGAAAGGCCACGAGTGGTATTATTCAAAAGAGCTTTAAAACACAGAATTTTAAAAAGGCCTTTTACTTTATAATCTTAAAACACGATGACTATATCATGTGGATTTTCTAAAGAGTTAAAGCATTCAGAAAAACATACCTGTCTACCCTGCCCCCTCTCTAATCCTGCCTCCCCTCCAGCCAAAGGAATCCATGTTTACAGTATGGCGTATTCTTCACCTGCACATATATCTCTGTCTAAAACTTTGCTTTGCTGCTATTGTTGTTGCTCATGTGGTTTTTTCTGGTGAGAGCTGCATATCAGAGGAATCAGGGCGCCTAGCCTGGCGCTGTGGAAAGTGTGGACTTAGGGGTCAGAGTTGGCCAGCTTGTGTTTGGACATCTCATCTTAATTGTATGACCTTAAAAGCTGGAACCTCATTACCTCATTTCCTCTTCTGCAATTTGAATACAATATATCAGATTATTTGGAGAGGATTAAATAAGATTATGTATGTCATACATGGCACATGATGGGTACTCCATAGTGTTAATTCCATCTGTATCTCTCCTCTCCACACCCCGTAGCTCATCCGTCCACAACTTTTTTTTTTTTTTAGACAGAGTCTCACTTTGCCACCCTTAGTAGAGTGCTATGGCATTGTAGCTCATGGCAACCTCAAACTCTTGGGTTTAAGAGATTCTTTTGCCTCAGCCTCCCCAATAGCTGGGACTACAGGCACCACTGCAATGCCCAGTTATTTTTGGAGATGGGGTCTTGCTCTTGCTCAGGCTGGTCTCAAACTTATGAGCTCAAGGCAATCCACCTACCTTGGCCTCCCAGAATGCTAGGATTACAGGCATGAGCCACCACACCTGGCCCCACCTACTACTACTTAGGAATCAGGCCCCTTTGATCATCATCTTTTCTAAGGCTGAAGCTGTTCTTCCTTCCTCCTGCTGCCATGGAGCAAGGTATAGAAAGAGGCCCACAAGAGACCATGGTACCTCGGCCAAGCAAGAACAATAGCAGGATAAAGCAGCAGAGGCCTGGAGTGGTGGGCGGAGGGGAAGTGCTGCACCTATAGCAGAAATCCTTGTGCATATTGCTGACATAAAAAGCTATCAGGAAAAACAATTTTAGGACCAATGGTTCAGATTTCATGCCACTCCAAAGACCGATTCTCCCAAATAATTAAAATGCTGGCTTGTTTGGAGACAGAGCCGTACATACTGGTGTGTGGTTGATCCCTGAGCGGTTTGCTCATTAGGTAATGGCTGTTTCCTAAGCAGTTTTCTAAATGACAGTGACAGCTACTTGTCATTTAATGTTGATTAAATATGGCCATGTGTTAGAATTACACAATTAAAGATTGACCAGTCCTCTCTCTGAAGAGCTTATAAGCTAGAAAGGACACACACACACACACACACATACACCCCTAAGCCTGCACACTTAAGAAACAATAAAAGAAAGCAGTTTTTAAAAATTAGGCTATGAATAAAATTGCTGATTGATATTAAACAATAAACAATAAAGTTCTTAGCCTTACTGGTTTCTGTAGAACAGATGAAGTTATTTTTTATTTAATTTCAAGAACTTCCACTATTTAAGGGACAAAAAGCCTTCCAGGAGGACTAGTGCTGACTGGGCTTATCTGGGTACGAGGCAGGAACTCACAGGAGGTCTCCACTGGCCTGTTCTGCTGGATTTCCTCATCCCGTAATAACACAGTCAATTGACTTACTGATTGATTCATTTGGTCATGTATACTACAAACAGTCTGGGTAGCTTCTATGTACCAGGGACCAGGAATACAAAGAATAAGAAACCACAAGACTTCTTACCATAGGAGCTCTCAAGAGAGTGGGGGAAAAACATACTGATGGTAAATTGCACTAGAATTGTGAGTTATAACAAAAGTATAACTATGCTCTGAGGGCACCTAAAGGAGGAGCTTTCAGTCCGGTCAGGAGAATGACAAGGTTTCACAGAGGTGACATGAGGGCTAACACCTCACTTTGCATGTCTGGAATGACACATGCATATATACGAAAGCTATATATATACAGATGCACACACACGTACACACATACACACATGCTGATGGTGGATGCCCTTCCTCTGCCTCCCAGTGCAGGTACTAGTACACGTGAGAAACAGGACTATTTTCCTTTGGGAGGAAAATTAAAACAGAAACCTCAAGTGTATCTATCATTGAGGTTCAGCCACAGTGAAGTTGGATTCTCCTTCTAGGCTGGAGTGAAGAACCATCATAGAACCCTAGAGAGAAGTCGCCAGAAGGAAAAGAGCCAGGCCCGAACATCCAGACTGCACGACAATCCCAAGGTTCAAAGAGGAGGTGTGGCTCCATGGGGCTCTGTGGGAGCCTGTCCCTGGCTGGGTGTGCTGGAGACACATGAGCACACTGGGGAGAAGAGGACACAAGTGTGGGCAGAACAAGGTGCCTTGCCGATTCTTAACACTTCAGGGCTCAAGGGACCACACTCCAGGGCCTTTGTAATCTTGTGTGACACAAAGATAGTTTTCTACTGCACACACACACACACACACACACAGGACTGAGCTGTCATTAAATCATGAGGTGAGAGCATTGGTGGCCAGGAAAGAACATCAGAAAGTTTCACCATGAGTCTCCCATAAAGTTTCCCCAGGGCATCCCCCTAAAGTTTCATTTATTCCACCATCTGATGAACACGAATAAAGGTGCCATTCTGTGCTGGTGACATTCAGTTTTTAAAAACACATCTGTTAGCCACTTACTCTTTCTCCCTTTACTCTAAGCAAAGGGCCTTTTTAACAAAAGACACGCAGAGACCAACATGGCCCGATTGGGAGCAGCCTTGGAATGGAGAAGTGATGTCTGTGGAGGAAGCTGTAAAATCACTGTCAATGGAGCTGGGTGTTGCAGGGAAACCACTCTTCTTTATGCACCTGGGGCAATAAGACAGGTGGACCAGGTGGGAGCAGGGGGACCCCTACAGGCAAGGGTGTGGAAAGGCAGGCTGTATAGTGGTCTAAAGCTGCCATTCTGCCGTCAGAGAGCCTGGACTTGAATTCACGTTGGGCTAGTTGCTAGAACTTTATTTTGCCTCAAATTCCTCATCTCTAAAATGGGGATGGCAGGTGAGTTTATAGTAATTTATGAAGATGAAATGGGTGTAGACCAGCAATCGTCCATGTTTGCAAGGCAAAACAATCCCCTTTGTCACATCTCCCACCCTAAGTTTTTACTGTGGAAATTTTCAAAGATGTCATGGGAATTGTGCTGCGTCACCCAGATTTTCCATCCAGAACTGAAGGGTTCATTCCCCCAGCTCCTGTATGTTGTCACCACAGCCTTGTTGGAGGTCATGCCTTCTTCCCAGAGCAGTCCATATCCAAAGGCTGGTTGACACACAAAGTTGGAGGTGTAAGGAAAGAAGAACCCCCTCATCTTCTCGCCCTAATATAGGCCAACAAGGAAGGGCCAGTCCACCCTCAAGTCCCCGTAGATGGCCACAGCTGAGTCCTCACACTTGCAACACAGTCCAGTTTCTTCCTCCGCCCAATCCCTCTTTTCTTTGTCTTTCAGTGTTGATCCAGAGAGCATACTCTAATAAACCTCTGCAAATTAACAAATTAATCTCCAGGTCAGCTTCTGGGACAGTGTGACTGGTAGCAATAGAAAATTAAGACTAATACTAGGCAAGGCCCTCCACCTCGGTGTGACAATTGGTAACACCTTTCCTGAGTTGTTGCTTCCTCTCCTTCAATTACCCTCTTTCCTCTCCTCTCTTGATGAAGCATTTTAAAAGGAAGTTGCAAAAGGAATGACATTTTAACCCTAAATACTTGGACATATCATATTCCCTAAGAATAAGGACATTTTCCTCAAAAATCACACTACCACCGTTATACCTAAGGAAATCAACAATAATTCTCTGGTATCCACTCACATTCAAGCTTACCTAATTGTCGGAAAATATGTTTTATAGCTGCTTTTTTTTTTTTTTTTTTTGAGCCAGGATCCCACCAAGATTCATCACCTGTGTTTGGCTGCCATGAGTCTTTTGTCTCTTTTGATGCAGATTCTTTCTTTGATGACAAGGTTTTGAGAGTCAGGCCAGTTTTTCTTGGAGAGTTTTCCACACTCTGATTGCTTCTTATCTGTCATTTCAACTTTTTCTTCTATGCCCTGTGTTTCCTGAAATCCACAGCAGCTTCTGAAGGGTTGATTTCACTCAGAGGAAGCATTTTGACAAGAACACCTCAGCGATGTTGTTTGTATTTCATGCCGGGCACCACCAGTGGGCACCTGATGTGAAGCCCTCCTATTGTAAACGGTGCCACTCCTGGTCCCTTGGTTGAGGGAGTAGTTACCAAATGACTCCAGTGTCCATATTCCTGTTTGTAATTAGTAATTAAAATGTGGATCGCTATTTTGTTACTGAGTAAAAAATATTCTCCCTGACAATCTTCCAGTCCATGATCTTGAAGTCCACGGTCTTTGCCTCAAATAATTACACGTTGAAAGCTACAAAATGGCAGTTTTGTAATTTATCTTTCATACCATTTTTATTGGCTGGCATTTGTCTATAAAGGAAGGCTTCCCTGCCTATCCCATGACCCTCTTTTTCTCTTTTTTCTTTGTATTGAATGTGACTCTGAACACATAGCTCTTTTTCTTAATTTAATTTGGCCGATATGGGCCCCTTCACGTTTGTTTCTGTCTTTTTGGCATGCACTCTTTTTTCTCTGGGCACTTTTTTCCTTTCTAGTACAGCAAGATAGCATAGGTGTCCCTTCTACTTTTACTTTTATAGCCCTTGAAACAGTCATTTTCTGAAAATAAGCCTTGATTCCTTCTAGTGGAAAATGACTCCAAGATCTAGGGACTAGGTATGCTCATTGCTATTAATAAGAAAGTATCTTTTGAAAACGAAATCTTCAGATCCCCAAAAGTAAAATAGATCAAAGGGCAACTTTGACTTGAAGTTGAGAGCCCAGAGACTGCCTCTGTCCCTAGGAGTCCATCATGGGGGGCGGGGGGTGAAACAGTGAGTGACTTAAACTGTTATCTATTTTTCTTGAAAAAGATGTCCATGTCCCATAATCTAAAAATAAGGGTTTCATTATTGCACTCTAGAGATCCTAAAAGGTTTGCTTGCATCTTAAATAGTAGAAAGCATTTATTGTCATCAAAATTGATGAGCGCCAACCTGAACAGAAAAGCAATTTCAATTAAGAGGTGTCTGATTCTGGAACATTTTTCTGATTTTTGAAAAGTCAAAGACCTCAACCATTAAGTTTTTCATTTGTTTTAATATTGATTCTTCTTTCTTTTGCCAAGGGAGGTATTGGTGTTCAGATGTGCAGAAAAAGGGCTCAAGATTGATTTTCATACACAAATTACTTTTGTCATCAAGATACAAGAGGGAATATATTGTAACAGCAAGAAGAATATTGTTCTTTTTCTGATACTTGGGTCTCCTTAAATATGAGAAATTACACCTCGTTCTCCTGTGACAGGAAGCAGAGTACCAGACTCCAATTACCATTCTCCTTAGGGCCACATGAATGGACACTTTATTAGGTACAATTAAGCTGAGAGGCTACTACAGAGACAGAGAAAGTTGGAGAGCACAGAAAGTATAGAGATGGCTGCTTTGGCATCATTCAAATCCTTGTCAATGATATTATAGAAAGTGCTCCGAATTACCTGTGGGGAGACCCCATCATCATTTTAAAAGCTGTTTGAAATATATGGACTTTGAGGTATACTCAGATCCAGTAATTTCTATTCTCTACAAAAAACAACAATAACAACAACAACAACAAAAACCCATAGTGATCCGGCATGATAGATAGTAAGCACTAGGAAACATGCAAATATCATCTGCTCAGGATCTTCTGGCCTATTGTAGACACACGAGCACATTATAAAGTACACAATTAGCAAGTTTCAAGAGCAGTGCAATGCAGATAGAGTATTAGAACAGGAGCCAGAGGACCAAGGTTCCAGTCTAGACTCAGAAAAAAAATTTGTTTTCTGAATTGCTATGTGACCTTGGACAAGTCACTTTCCCTTTCAGGTTCTTAAGCTGCAAAATGGAAACCTATCCTATTTCTAAGGTCTCTTCTGGTGTTAACATTCTGTAAGGCTTTGCGGAGTGAGCTTGGTGACCTGCACGAAGTCTTACCTATGGTGGGCATTAAATAAACATGTAGTGGCAAACCATTGGCATCTGCGACTGGATCCTCACATGAGGGCACGGGCAGGAAGGTGCAACGGGATATGGAAGGTCTGAGAAACACTGTGTCAATGACCTCTGGACAAAGGCAACCGAGGGCGCAGCTGTAGTTGGACAGGGTTTACTGCTTGCTGCAGTGAGGAAGAACAGACGCCACAGGGAACTGTGGGACATCTCAGGGAGAATTTCTTAGAAAGGACTTGCTACAGGATTTGCGCTTATGGGCGGTGTTTGGGGGAGTTTATGGAGTGGAGTTTTGCTTCAATTAGATGCTGTCAAGAAGTGAGAGCATTTCAATATTTAAGGATCTTATTATCTTCTCTTTTCTTTTTCTTTTTCTTTTTTCCTTGAACAAAGTCTGACTCTGCGCCCAGAGTAGAGTGCATTGAGGTGCCAACTCACAGGAACCTCAAACTTGGGCTCAAGTGATCCCCTTGCCTCCTGAGTAGCTAGGACTACAGGTGCCAGCCGCAGGGCCTGGCTAGTTTTTCTATTTTTAGTAGAGATGGGGTCTTGCTTTTGCTTAGGCTGGTCTCAAATTCCTGAGCTCAGGTGATCCACCTGGCTTGGCCTCCCGGAGAGCTAGGATTACAGGTGTGAGCCACCGCACCTGGCCAATGAGTAGGAGACTTAATATTTTTGAGAACAAGGGAGGAGAAACTGTACCCAGGCTAATA
Source organism: Galagoides demidoff (assembly GCA_963574575.1). Taxonomy (NCBI): domain Eukaryota; kingdom Metazoa; phylum Chordata; class Mammalia; order Primates; family Galagidae; genus Galagoides; species Galagoides demidoff. The sequence continues at coordinate 30,779 of CAUYQV010153483.1, forward strand.
CTGTAGATGGTACAGAAGCAGTAGTCACTCATATTAGCAGGAAGGGAGGTCTGGCCATTGTTGTGGGAAGATGATGTCCATGTTTTGCCTGTGTTCAGGCCTTGTGTGGTATCAGTGTGTTGTGAAATTGTTCAACAGTGAACAGAAGTGTCACTGGCAGGCCCAGGCTGGCCTGGCTGGGAAGCTGCACACTCTGCCTCACCTGGGAGCACAGGCTTGCGTTTGTCCTGAGCAGCACACGCAGGACCCACCAGTTCATCTTCTGCTGCAGGACTCAGTTCTGCAGCCCACACACTGGATGGCAAAGGAGATGAGTGTAATTGGCTGCTTCTAACTTTTCTTTCTTCTTCTTCGGGTTGGAACCAAATGTCACCACTCCCGATCTCCCTGTATATGTTCTCAGTTTACATGAGCACTAAAAATGAATGACAATCTCTGGGTTTTAACTCTAAATTCCCTGGAGAGAGAATATGATTCACCTGTTTAGCTCAGATGAGTGCACCTGTCCAATAAATTTTAACTGGGAAGGGAGGATTATTCAAGACAAATATTGTTCCTCGGGCTTACTCTGGAGGGGCGGGCAATCATCAGAGAACACGTGGGATATTGCCTAATGCAGAGACAATTTGCCAGGGTCTGTGTTAGGGATCTCAGCAGTAAGGTAGAACAATAATAAGGCTAATACCTTGTAAGGCTTCAGTGCTTTATGGAATGAAAGCATTTCTGTGATCATTTTTAACCCTTCTAATCACCCTGTGAAATGAGTATTACTTATTTTTGCTGAAAATTGAGGAAAGGGAGGGGCAGAGGAAGGAAGAGATTTTTCCCAAGTCCACACCACCTGTTAGTCCAGCTCTGCAATTCCAACGCAGGCCTCATGATTCCCAGGACAGCTATCCCTGCCCTCTGAGGGTGAGACAGCTTTTCTCAGACCCTTGGGGCACACAAATGAGGGATCAGTGGAAATTTGTTCAAGACAGCTAGTAAAGGGGTAGGCTGGGTTTCCACCTCAGTTGTCTAATTCTAAGCCAGGCATAGGAGTAGCAAAACTAGTGGAGCGGAGATAAGGAGAGGTTTTAAAGAGAATGGAATTGTTTATTTTTACTCTTGAAGGGGAGAGGAGTGATGACACACACACACACACACAAATAGGAGGATATATAAGACTTAATTCAGGCTCCTCTGATACTTGAAAGGTTTCGATCAAGCACAAGAACTCACTGAGGACAGGACAGAAACCCCGTGAGAGTGGGGTGTGTGGATAGGAATGGTGAGCAAGGCACCAGGATGATGGGGTCCGTTCAGTATCAACTCAGCTGCACTATCTCCATGATCTCCCATCGCACAGCCCTATCTTTTGTGCAAAGATTGAAGTTACTGCTTTACTAGAGGGGGAAGAGAAAAATAGAAGTATGGCTGAAAGTCCCCTCAAGCCCTGCAGCTCTATGATCTATGATTTTAATAAGCTCCATGATGCCAGAGACCTTATAAAATTGTCTCTGGAGCCGCACTCTCTCCAGTTCCCAAGGGCAACAGCAATTGTGTGTTGAACTCGTTTTATAAATTTGGTTCTTTCTTATTTTACTGGGCTATTCTTGGGGAAAATGCCCCAATAACTCATCACATCCTGCAGAGTTTGGCACTGCCGCCATTAGCGTGATGGATGTCGCTGTGGTTCATGTTGTCATTAAGATTCTAACCAGATATAAGCTTTGATTAGGGCTGGTGGAGGGTTTTTAACCTCCCTGGGGATCTGCCAGTGGGTGTTCAGAGGAATGAAGTGCCAGTTAGTGGATTCCTAGACTCAGAGCAGTAGAATTCCAAGGAGCACCAAAGCATTTGGGAAGTTTGGTATAAGAAGCTTAAGACCTCCAGTAAGACAAAGGACACATTTAATAGTGCTCAGGACATTTCTTTTCTCTTCATGCTTTCATTTAAAGAAAAAAAAGAGGCAGTTTGTTATCCTTTGGTTTCTCACTCCAGGTTTCTCCTTCTGATTTTGAAGGATCGGTCTGTTAATCATTTCAGTCCCTGCCTGGGATCAGGGCACACATACTCCCTGGCTGCACAGGGATAGCCTTGGTGGCTGGAAGGAACTCAGGATGGAGTGTCAGGAGGTGAGTGTTCCAACCCACAAAGAAACTATTGAGGAAGGGGCTGTCCCAGTACAGGCCTTGCTGGGGAGGGGGAGGCAGGTGAGGCTGCTCTGTTTGTAGTGCCCAGCGCTCAGCATGTGGGTAGTGAGTGAACCAGCGGCTTCCCCCAGTGGATGCCCCTTCCCCACCCCCAGCATTCTCCTGCAAACTGTTTAAGGCTATTAAGTTTGGGGCTCTCAGCATTCCCCCAGCACTTACCCCACTGTGGGACTGCACAAGCCTAGCGCCCCCCACCCCAGCTTGCTATAACTTGCACCCTTTGCAGGCCTATCACTGCTGCCCACCATCTGCCCCCTTCCTCCTGGCTGTGGTCATTCTATGTGGGCCAGTTAGATCCCATAGAGAGCCTAGAGAGGGAGGGCAGCAGCCCCACCCTGGAAATCCTATCACACACATTTCCACCCCCGGAGCCGGAGCCTTGCTCTGCTCACCTGAGGGCAGACCCCCGACTGCTTCGCCCACCACAGCGAGGTTCTCTTTGCTTTTCTGCTGTGCCCCCAAGGTCTGGTGTGCCAGCCTTTCGGTTCATTCCTCTCCCTTATCACCAGTCTCAGGTATGTTGGAGGTCAAAAGCTAGTTGGCACCCTTATACTATTACATAACCTTCTGACCTCCAGGCAACCATAGGAAATTTAACACTCCCAAGCTCCTACTTGGATGTCTGCCCAACCTCTCCCCACCCTGGGTCCTCCTCAACTAACAAACCTGACATCTTTGACCCTGGTCTCCCATCCCAACTGCTTTGCTGGCTTTATGCATTGCCGACTAACACAGGACTTGGGAGACAGGGCCCTGAGAAGGGGCCAGAGCCCAGTGAGCACCTACACTCAGGATTATTCACAGAGGAATCATAATTATTTCTGCAATCCTTTCCCCAGCCCTCAGAAGAGCTGCTTCCTAAATATAATCACAATTCTCTCAAAGGAATTTCACATTAGATGCCTTTGTTCTCCAATCTCATGATTGTAATGACTCAAATGAAGCTTGCCACTTTCTCCATCCCCAGTTGGATGTAGAAATAGTATTTGCTCTGTTATTTTTTTTAACACATAGAAGAAAACGTATGTTTCCACTGACATTCCAGGTTTTAGGTTTCTGCAGACTTACAACAAGCAGATGTGCTAAAGCTTATGAAAAGAACAGTGTGTGTGTGTCCTTATTCTTTTCCATTCATCTTATCATGAAATCATAAAAGAAAAGGCTGAACTTTCAAAGAACAAAAAATTAATCTTTCCCACTTCTGCCTAGTGGCCCTGAAGAATTCAGATTTGTGGTATTTACTGGCATTGAGTGGAGGGATGAAGTACCTAATGAATCTTGGAGATTCCACCAGGAACATCAGAGACACGGTGCTTGCTATGGCCGCTGGCCACTTCCATGGCCCCCACTGCGGAAAACGTTTTAGACCTCAACTTTAGAGTCACACTTTTGGGGAGTCCATTACTTTTCCACATCCCAAGTTCTTCAAAGATGGTAAGGTACCCACCACATTGGCTGAGTGCTACATTTATCAGAAGGTAGAGGGCAGACATTATTTCAACTGTCAGGCTAAGGAAATTGGAAGGTACAACCTTCTCAGCCACATCAATTGTAAGGTGGCCTTTCTCACTTCACCCTTCTCATCAGCTGTCACAGTTGTGAATACTGAGCCAACCACCTACAGTATTTGCATTAAAATTTGGCTGGGGTGGGAGGCACTCTATATTCTTCAGTGAATCACATTTCCTTTTTTCTATATTCTAGATAGACACTATCTTCACTTTAGCTTAAATCTGTCCGTATTTACCGTGTGTTTGAAAGAGTGAGGACCCTGAAGTATAAAGGCTGAAGTCCATATAGGCAAAGAGCGCTTATAGATGGGACCAGGGAAGTGAGATGGAGCCTGGATGTCAGACACTTCATTAGTGCAGTGGCCCCAGGGACTGAACTCAGAGCACTTGTACCTTGAAAAAGCCCCATAAATATTTAGTGAGCTGATAACCAAGAAAAGGCAGATAGAGAACAGAGGCAGTAAATTCTACTCTCAGGCATATGAAAAATATTTTTCTTGGTTGAAAGAATTTATGAGTACTGTGGGGGTAGAGCAGATGAGGAGTGAAGGGCTGAGTGCGTGATTTGTTGATACTTGCTTTCAAGACTTGCATTTTCTGCCCACTCCAGCATTTTATACATATAAAATAAAATTACCAGTCCTGCTCTTAGCCTATGAAAATGACATACAGTTTCACAAATTCCCCAGCTCTGGTTGCATTTCAAGGTTTGAGTAATTTTTGATTTATTATTATTCTTTATTTTTGAATAATCACTGCCAAGATTATCCCCTGTGACCTTTTCTTTCATAGTGTAAGATCCAATATTTGTCTCTAATTTGCAAAGATCTTCAAAGTCAGTTCACGGCCAAAGAAAAAACTGAGCACCAACCCAAGCCAAGATGGCAGGCAGAGCCCTGGTCCTGACATAATGCTAAGCTGATGCACTCCTGGGTTCCTTCCTACAGGTGCTCATGTGAGAAGAACTAATGAAGTATAATGAGATATGATTCAGTAGCTAGGCATTAAGTTCTAGAAAAAGTTAAAGGCTACCCATTATTCTGGATTTCCTAAAACCATCTTTATGTTGTCTGGTAAACATCAACGTTGGTCAAAAGTTATCTGAATAGTCAAGTTTTCTGAGTGTGTTCAGGAGAATTCATGTCCCACAAGATGTCTTGAAACAAAGAGTTTCTATAGCATGTGGTTGGGAAATGCTGTACATGATAATCCTTCTGCAAGACTTACAGTGTGGGAGAGCACACCATAGGCTCTGAGATGCCTTGCAGCAAAAACGTCAGTCGAATTTTATTTAACCCAGAATTTCCCAAATTCAGGAGACCACCATCTTTTATTACCATCTACTACCACTCTCTGATGAGAAAAATGGCTCTGACCACACTTAAATCCAGGTGGTTTCGAGGATAAGTTGTCATCTTCCAGACTCCTGTGCCACTTCTCTTTGTGTGTCCTCTGCTTGACAGGAGAAAGCTTTCCTTTCACCCCACCTTGCTAGTTCCTACTATTTCTTTAGGAGCCTAGGTCCCTGACTATCAGAGAAATGCAAATCAAAATGACTTTGGGCTATCACCTAACCCCAGTGAGAATGATCCACATTACCAGGTCCCAAAGCAACAGATGCTGGGGTGGGTGTAGAGAGAAGGGAACACTCATGCACTGTTGGAAATGCAAACTAGTACAGCCTCTATGGAAAGAAGTATGGAGATTTCTAAACAAGCTAAAAGTAGACCTACCATCTGCTCCTGCTATCCTGTTACTAGGTATCTACCCAAAAGGAAAAAAAAACAAACATTTTACCACAAAGACATTGGTGCTCGAATGTTTATAGCAGCTCAATTCACAACCACAAAGCTGTGGAAACAACCTAAATGCCTATCAATACCTGAATGGATTAATAAACTATGGTGCATGTATACTGTGGAGTACTATTCAGCCACAAAAGGTAGAGACGTTACATCTTTTATAACAAACATGGATGTATTTGGAGAACATTCTCCTAAGTTAAGTAGCACAAGAATTGAAAAACAAACATCACTTTGTACTCAGTACTAAACCAAAAGTAGTAGATTAACAACCATAGGCTCACACAAGAGAGAAACTTAATTAAATTTAAGTGGGGTCGGGGGGAGGGATTCTGTAAGCTCCCACCCTGCAGGTGCTATGCACAGGTATGTGGGGTCCTCCTTGGGTGCCATACAGCAGCTGGGTGAAGGATACAATACTACTTAGACTTTAACCTCAAAAATGCAAACTAGGTAACCTAATCATCACCTCATATTAATCTGAAATTTTTATTAAAAGGTTCAGTGTGAAGATTACCCCCAGTGAGATATTTTCCACAATCCCTGTGGGCTGATTGAAACCTTCTTTTTGTGCTTCCCGAGGACATGTTCCTTCCTGTCTTTACACGCAGGATGCCATGTTGTGGTTATACACCTGTAATTATATAGCCCTTAAAGCTTCCAGAGGGCAGGAAATATATCTGACATTTCTTTGATTTCTCAGAGTCTAGCATAGCACCAACATCAAAACACACAATAATGCAGCATAAATGAGAGTCAATAGGGTTGCATGTATAAGGCAATGGAGCCCATCACCCCAGGCCTTTTCTGCAAGGATTGAATCACTCACCTGGGATTTCACCATCTTTCCAAGGGGCTTCCCAAATCCTTCCTCTCCATCTGGGTTGTAGAAGTATGTTGAAGAAAAAGGCCTCAATAATAAGGCTCATGTCATTTCTTACTGACTAAAGCTCCTGGGATCAGCAATTCCATCTATGGACCAGTTGATCAAGCTCATCACAACCTATGGTTTTTAACAGGATCCCTGGTGCTTCCCATGTAATTAAAGATGGGAAGCACTGCTCTCTGGGGCCCAATAGGGCTGGATGAGTCATTAAAAGGTGGGTCACACCTCCAAAGATTTCAATGGAAGAACCAGGCTGGTTGTTAAAAAGGAACATCTCAGAAGTAAGTTAAGTGAGTCTGAAAGTAATAGAAATAGTTAGCATACATTTTTCTTTAATTCTTCCAGGCATTGTTTTAAGGTGCTTTTACATGTATTACCTAATTCATACATTGTTTACTTTTCCACCCAAATGTAAACAATAGCACACATAAGGAAATTATCTCATTTTAAACCTGACCCATTAAAAAACAGCCTTTATATTCTGGCATAATTATAGATTCACAGAGAATTTCAAAAACAGTAGAGTGGCCCCATGCACCCTTCACCCAGCATTCTCCAATGGCCACATGCTCTATACCTCAGTGCAACACCAAACCAGGAAGCTGACAGTGCTACGATCTGTAGACCTTACTCAGATTTCACCAGATTTATACATGTAGTTGACCCCTGAACAATGAGGGGTTTAGAAGTGCCAAGCCCCTGTGCAGTAGATAATTCTCATCTAACTTTTGGCTCCTCGAGAACATAACTATTAATTACTACTGTTGACTGGAAGCCTTGCCAACGACACAGTCAATTAACACATATTGTTATGCTATATGTATTACATACTGTATCCTTATAGAAGGTAAGCTAAAGAAATCATTATTAAGAAAATAAGGAAGAAAAAAATATGCTTACTATTCATTAAATGGAATTGGATCGTCATGAATGTCTCCATCCTTGTCATCTTCACATTGAGTTGGCTGAGGAAGAGTTAGTCTAGCTGTCTCAGGGGTAGCAGAGGTGGAAGGACATTTGCATTCAAGTAGATCTGCATAGTTCAAACTCATAGTTGAAACCCAGAGTCAACTGTATGTGTGTGTGTGTTTGTGTGTGTGAGATGGCTCCATAAAATTTTGTCATCTACCACCACACACACCAGGACTGTTATTACCAGTAAGGAGCTCCTTTTGTCCCTTTATAAGGCTGACCCATTTTTTTTTTTTACAAATAAAAATAGCATATTTATTGAATATTTACTCTGTGCCAGACACTGTATAAAGCACTTTTCACATTCTTGTTGGATTCTCATAATGATCCCTTGAGATCAATATATTTTTTATCTCTAGTCTACAAATAATAAAAACTGAGCTTCAATAAATTGCCCAAGGACATAGAACTAAAATGATTCACATACTCTCAGGTTCATCTGACTTTGAAGACTATATATTCGATCCTAACAACCTCTGTAAAACTGAGACTGACTCATTTTTAAAGGGCAATTGGCAGCTACAACAAATTCTCAGGTGACAGCCATCAGCCCCCATTGTATCATCTGGATGGTACCTGTACTACTGCTCAGGGTTTCTGGAGCAGAGTGAGCCACCAGGTAGCACTTCCTCCTCTTCACATGGCTACTGAGCACGTCCAGGGCTTCCCTGAGATCAACAGTGTGATCAAAGGGGCCAGTGTCAAAAACCCCGGGTAGCATCTCTGGCAGGAAGTTGCACAGACTTCCTCTCTTGCCTCTTTCACCTTCTAACATCCAGAGATTGAAAAAAAACAAAAAAGACAAGACCAAAACTTCCCATCTTGGTAAAAGATTTTTCTATGTGAGCAATCTAGGAGGTGCGTCTACTGTGCTCAGGGAAATGGCCCAATCCTAGGTCCTTTGGAAACAACTGTGGCCAACAGTTGTTGCTTCAGTAGTTGGGATCATCCCTTATTCAGATCAACAACTGAGGAATGAAGATGGGGGCCGGACTTTAGTCACTTAGCATGTGGGGAATGAGAAGCCAGGAGAGGCAGCCCTCAGCAGGATGCTTGGCAAGCCAACAGAGACCACAGTGATAGGATCCATCAGCTGATCACTTCCTGTGCTCTGGGTATTATCCTGAGCTTTTTATTTCATTATCCCATTTAATCCTCAGATCCAAGCCATCTCAATCTGATGTCTGCATTCCTTACCCATTCCTCTCTACTACCATTCTAGGCACCTAGAAATTTAGAATTCTTCATCACATATGTATGTCTTAGTAACCCTAAAATACATCTTGGTCTCTCTTTCTCTCTGAAATTCACTTTCTGGAGCATCCTATCAGCTCCCACAACTCTTACCATTTCGGAGTCCCAGTTGTATTTATCCTCTTGGTGTCTATGGAAGAGGAAGATCTGTGGTCAGACCTGAGCACGTCTGAAACCAGGGCAGCCTTGCTATGAACTGCTGATGAAGCCCCTTACCCTTACTCGAGTCTCTGGTGTTTACAGAGAATTTCCACTTAGAGGAACTCATTCACTCCTTACAAAAGCCCAGCAATGGGTGTGTGTGACAAGGGAACTCACATCCAGGGAAGTTCAGTGTCAGGAAGACTTTTAGATTCAAATCTCATATTCTTTTACCCCACCATACTCACAGGGAGCCAGCCTCAAAAAAGAAGAGGAAGAGAAAGAATAATGACAACGCTATGCTTACTACCAATAATATTAATAAAAACACAAAATATAAGCGCCATAGCCCTGGACCTGAGTAATTATTTTCAGTTATATGAACCACAGATTTTCTCTGCTGTTTACACTGATTACTTGTATTTCACAATATTTGCCATATATTTGTCCTAACTGAAAGAACATTAATGCATTTGAGTTGCCTAGCAACCCCAGAGGAAAGGTGGGGGTGGATGAGCAAAAGTGGTCCATAACTAACCTAGACTGAGACACTTTTGAGAGTATAAAGAGACCTTATTAAAGATCACATCAGAGCAGCAGGGATAATTCTGGGTTGGCTGTACCAGGCAGGCTAGGATGTGAGAGCCTTGGCACATGTGGAAATTGAGATTCAGAGAGTTTGGGTAACTTGTCCAAAGTCACACAGTTGCTTAGTGGTGCCTGTGCATTTGGACTGAGAAGAAACTGAATCTAGATCATGAACTTCGCCCACTGTGTGGGGCTATATGGCTTCTCTGTTGCAATGCAGATTTGACAACCACCAACCTTGGAGCTCCCAGCTATCAGTAGATATGTGGCCCCCTTCGTGGGCAAGACACAGGCAGGATTTCATTGAAAGTGAAGCAGGTGACATCAGATACCTCAGCACCAATCCGCAGTGTGCCTTAGGATTGCCATCTGGCTTTGGAGGGCACAAAACCCAGGGGCATGCCTTGGCTTTCGCTGACTGTCCCGTCCCTCACTTCCCAAAGCACTGCTTACCTCGCACACACACTCCCCCCCCCCACTCTCTGCTCCTGTCTCCACTTGGAGCATCTCCCCAGTGAGCAGCACTTCCTCAGGGTCTTTGTTCAGTCACTGCCAAGCCAGGGACCCAAGAGGCAGAGGTGGAGGGAATAACAATGAGTTTGCAAAAGTAAGAGAAAGCTCTGAAGCATCCACCCCCACAGCAGTGACTTGGAAATGGAGAATATAATCTGTAATCAAGGACAGATGTGTTTGCAAGAAGGCGATGCTCAGGAATGTGAGTGATTTGGGATGAGCCCCTTAACCTGATGATAACAATGAGCTGGCACTTGTTAAGCACCTACTGTGTGCCAAGAACTCCAGCACTCACATATTACTCAGGGTACCCACAAGGTGGGTGCTAGTTCGGTACCCACTCTATGGATTAAAAAAAAAAATTGATGCCCAGAGAGGTTAAGTAACTTTTCCCCTCAAATAAGTGGTCTGTGATCCAGGACACATCATATTTAAAATTACACATATCTGGCTACCCACTGCCCTCTTAGTCATATCACTTTGTTGTTATTTATAGTATCTCCATTTAAAATTACCCTGTTTAAGAGTTGCTCTATCAGTCCCTCTCCTCCCTTTCCCTCCTACTCCATTATAAAAGGTAAACTCAGGGACTTGTCTTATTCACGGACATTCTATGTGAACTCCCTAGATCAAGTGCACATAGAATAGGCTCTCAGGAGACATTTCAGTGAAAGAAATCATAGACTTGGGATTTGGAAACAAACCTATGTTGTTTCAAGATCCTAAACCATTATTCCATTTCATCTTTCTCAACTACTATTAGCTCATCCACAAAATGGAGAAGATGCCTGCCTTTCATGGGAGTCACAGTGAGAGTTTGTAAATGCCTGATGCCTTGGCTGGCACGCTGGATGACCCCCTAAATGGTGGCTGTTGTTATTATCCCCTCTGCCTTGAAAACTTTCTCCATTTGTCAATGAAGACTTCTTTATGCAAAGCAGAACTAGCACTGAGTTCATCTTGAAAGGGTTGTTCGGAAAGGGAGTTTTCTTAAGATATCAAAACATCAGCTTTCTATCAAGTTCTGGGAACACCCAGAATTCTATAAACTTATTAGAGTTTAGGCCAAGTGTGGAGCCTGGGCCCAGGTCTTGGCATTAGGGACCTGCCTGTTTTCACTCATTACGGAGTGTGACTGCTCTAGTGGGCCCTAGGGAACAGCTGCAGCCAAGAGGCCTCAGTCCCCACAAACCAGCCTTCTCAATGACCAGATGGAGCAGCCTCTCCTGAAGGTTCCCCAGCCTGCCCTCTCCTTACCCCAAAGTACATTCATCCGAGCACCCACACTCAGCACCCCAGATACCAAATTCATTAGGATTGTGAGTCCCGTTGTCTAAATCTGAAATCACCAACTCAACTCATTTAAAAGACAAGTGTTCTGTTTGCCAACTTTTTTTTCTTTGCCGTGCTCTCCATTGACTTTTCAACTGAATTTTCTGATTTTAGGGTGGATTATTTTTGCTAAATTTGGCTTTGAAAGAGGAAGCTCTCTAGAAATTGGACCCATCAGGAGGCGTTAACTGTTTCAGGTCGCAGAAGACCTTTTAGTGTTCAGTAGACGTCCTGACCATCCAGATAATGCCAAACTGACTAGGCCAAAGCTGGAGCCCTACTCCTGGGCCAGTGGGCATTCTCTAGGAAGGGAGTGGGGATGACACACTCAGAGGAAGGACAAGAAAACTGTGCACAAACTCACAATACATTTTTTTTTTTTTGAGACGGAGCCTCAAGCTATCCCCCTGGGTAGAGTGCCATGGCATCACAGCTCATAGCAACCTCCAACTCCTGGGCTCAAGCGAGTCTCCTGCCTCAGCCTCCCAAGTAGCTGGGACCACAGG
>CAUYQV010153485.1:0-13513 GCA_963574575.1 Galagoides demidoff
TCTTGCCTCAGCCTCCCAAGTAGCTAGGACCACAGGCACCCTCCACAATGGCTGGCTATTTTTTTGGTTGCAGTTGTCCTTGTTTAGCAGACCCCAGCTGGGTTTGAACCTGCCAGCCTCAGTGTATGAGGCTGGTGCCATAACCACTGGGCTACGCGTGCTAAGCATTATAAAAGATATTTTAATTGTTCTACAACAGAAGACAGAGGAAGATCTATAAAGCAAATCTAGTGTTTTATTCAAAAATATCTAAACTTTCACATCTGTTTTAGTTTGTCTGTCTTGTAAATGTGTTTTTGTGGTAAGCCCCCACATAAAAGGATTTTAAACATTTTTCAGTCACCCCAAGGAGTATTTAAGTGGCATGTAATTGAGACCTTCACTTTCTCTTGGTGCACTGTTCTGATTCCTTATCCTTTATGTCCTACATACCACTCAGTAAAATTATGTAACAATTTTGGCAAGGATTATTTTCCAGACTCTATTTCATTCTGAGGTTGTTTGACTTCAGTTTTTATTAATCAAATTCTAAATTATATATGCCAAGCATACGTGCCAGTGATGTGTTGTATTCAATAAATGTGCTTATTTAATTGATTGTATATCCACTTATGCTGATTGGACTTTAATTACAAAAAAGCAACACAAAAACACAAAAACAACAAAACATTTTTACAATAAAGCGATGTGAAGGAAACAAAATAATTACCTGTTATGTAATAAGCCAATTTCTAACTCATGATTCATTTGCGATCAGTCATAGCTGAGAAGGCAATGCCCTGTCACGAGTTCTAGAGAAAGATTCCATGAAGAAGGTGGAAATTTTGACTCAGCCTGTACTTCTGGGAGAGGCATGCAGCAAAGGAACAAGATAACTTGCACACCCCTGGGCTTCTTCACAACTGAAGATGTGTTTCTTCCTCCTATTAAGTCCAGGCCCGTGTACTATTCTCCTCTTTGTGCCAGCCCAGGCAGGGCATTGCTGAAGTGAAAAGGGCTTTCCAAGGTCTTTTTAGAAAATCCGAGTTGCTACAGGTAGGAGGTAGGAACAAGAAAGAGACAGGTAGTGAAAAGAATAAAAGAAAAAAAAAATGTGTTTTTTGACAATTGTTTCCTTTGACCAATGTGTGAAATTATTGAATCCTTGAAACTGAGAGAATCTGCTGTGAAAAATAAAACCAGAACTTGAATGTGACTTTATTTTATCTAAGCGGAAGGACTTTGACAGGACATTGGTGATAACATGTGGTTCTAGGTATTGTGGGGAAAAGGATCGTTAACAAAGACAGAGGGGGCGACCAGCCAGACAGAGGATTATCTCCTGTAAACACAGTCCCCCATGTAGGGTTGGTAGCAAGAGCAAGGACCCTGGATGAATTTCATCACCTCATCTCCTCCTTCGTGTGGCTGCCAAATTCAGCTTCATGAACATAAACTCTGAGTGCGACTCCCATTCCCCAGAGCTCTGTAGGCAGCCGGCCCGTCCCCTGCAGGGAGTCAAGATGACACTGTCCGACCAGGGTGACCGTCATCTCACAACAGGGCGGCCCGCACAGTCTTCACAGAGGACCACAGGTCCAGGGACCAGATTTGAATGCTGGTTCTGCCATAAACGACTGTGTGACTTTGAACTTAGTCAAGCAATTAAACAGCCAGACCCTCAGCTTGTACATCGTGGTCTGTGGTAAGGATGCCTCATAGGGTTATTGGGGAGAGGACAGGAATTATTAATAGTGACGTTTAGAAAAGGCATGACAGAGTGAGGTCTTAGTAAATACAACGTCATAACTTTCCCTTTATCCGTCTTCCTGCGATCTGAACTCTTCCACCCGATTAATTCTTAGTCCATTTAACCTCCCCCCATTTCACCCCACCTGTATCGCCGCTTCCTGGGAAACTTGCCCCCTCAGGCCCACTGCCTTTCCAAGCTCTTCAAAACTCTCCTCAAATTCCTTCCACTCTGTTAAACCATCTCTCACCACTGTGTCCTGAACTTGCCTCTCCTTTCAAAACGGATCATGTGGAAGTTTTTGCACAGTCTGTGATGTTCCTTCAATTGATCCAAAAGTTGTATTCTGATATTCGACTTAATTTTGTTTCTTTCACATCTATTGTGAAAAGCTCAGCTCACTAGCCAAAAACAAAAACTGTATGCTCTCTGATCATGTCCTAATGGCCTAAAGATTTATGCAAGCAGGTCGTGCCTGACCTGTGCCCGTCTAGTCACCTTTCTTAAACTCTTTGAGCCTCAATGTCACAGAAAAAGGGGAAGAAGAGTTTAGCTTCTCATGGAGATGAAGAGATTGCCTGCGTCACATATGTGAGCGGGCTGGTGTGCGTGTGAACAAAATAGCAGGTGTAATTATATTACTGTGTTTATTTTTATCTGTTGAAGCAAATGTACCATATAGAAGCAGACAACAGGCATTATTAGAATTAATACTTCCCTACGTTTACAGACCCTGGATATATCGCACAAGTTCAGACGGAGATAAACAAAGGCAACTCTTTATACTGATGCAACTAAATTCCATGTATTTTATATACACCGAAACTTTTATTTTTCAATATCCACAAAAGACTCATACCAAAGTCTATGAATTCTGATCTAAAAAAAGGGCATCAGAGCTGGGAAGATAGTTTTAAATTTCCAACCCCCAAATCGAATATTTTTTAATGAATTTTTAAAAAATCATAGCTGTGTACATTAATGCAATCTTGGGGTACAATGTGCTGGTTTTATGTACAATTTGAAATGCTTTCATCAAACTGGTCAACACAGCCTTCATGGCATTTTCTTAGTTATTGTGTTAAGACATTTATATTCTACATCTAAATTTCACATGTATCCTTGTAAGATGCACCGTAGGTGTGGTCCCACCGATCACCCTCCCTCCCCCCATCCTCCCCCCTCCTCTGCTTCTCCCCTTTCCCCTTCTTCTTGGGCTATAATTGGGTTATAGCTTTCCTATGAAAGCTATAAATTGGTTTCATAGTAGGGCTGAGTACACTGGATACTTAGTCTTCCATTCTTGAGATACTTTGTTAGAAGAGTATGTTCCAGCTCCATCCATGTAAACATGAAAGAGGTAAAGTCTCCATCTGCTTTTCAATAATGTTGCCCACCAGGAGGCTACATGTATATGTAAAGAAGAATGTAGATGCTTCTTATGAAAATATTTCTTTACCTTCACTTTTCCTTCGACAGAAGCTAAACTGAATTTCCCCTTTGCACTTGTAGTTTCTATTGTTCAACTCAGGAAGCCTTCGACTTGTTTTTAATTTACCATGTTGCAACTCACTTCGTTGGTCTCCTTCATTTCATGCTCTCTGGTCTGCTGCTAATTTATTCAGCAATTATTCTCAACCTGCAGCACACAGATAATGAGACATCAGTGCAACCAGATCTCGTGATTTTTCTGATTGGAGCTGAGGTGGGGAGTTTGAAGTAGCTCCTGTAGGGTTGGTGCCATCGTGAGCCTTCTTTCCATCCCTGCCCTGATGCCAGAAGCTTCAGCCCCCACCCCAAATTCCTTTTGTGATTTATTATGAAACAGGACCCATATCTCTCTCACACTCACAAATACGTATCTATACACGGGGAGAGGTCTATGGCACTGTTGAGTGGTACCAACCATCGTGTGTACATTGATTCTAGGGCGCTTTCATGACAGATGACGTAAAAAGCTGCAGGCCTCGGCTTAATGGACTCATTTGCAATGCAAGACACCTTGGTGTAACAGACATGGTGCCAGCTTCGACTACTTAATGACATTCAGGGAAAGGATTAAAAAGAAAAAAAGTTGGGCAGTGCTTGTGGCTCAAAGGAGTAGGGCGCCAGCCCCATAAGCCAGAGGTGGTGGGTTCAAACCCTGCCCTGGCCAAAAACTGCAAAAAAAAAAAAGAAAAAAAAATAGAGAAAAAAGTTGTAATTATCCTATTTCAGCATCCTCAGCTCTAAGATTTCTTTTTATACCAACTAAAACGTTGTCATCTAAACTGAGTAACGGAGGATTTCTATCAAGTCTTAGACTTGTGTACAGCAGTGTTGCTCTCTGAAGAATAAACTTTGTTCTCCTGGAAATTTAACAAATTTAAACAAACTATTGGGATAATGGAGAAGTATCTTTTTTTCTGTAGTTAAGGAGATGGCAATGAGTGATCACTACACAATTCTGACTTATTCTATGAATTTATAACTGTCTCTCACACACATGGCTGGCTCCACCTTGGACGGGAAAGCTCGCCTCCTCTTTGGGCTGCGTCCCCCCTGTCTCCAACTCACCCTCTCACTTGGGGTTTTCTCACCTTACTTCACAATATCCCCACTGGCTTCTGGCAGATGTCGCTAAATCGATGCTTTCCCATTTTACTGCCACATAGCAAACAAAAAGCCCAGCAGGCATGTGCTTTGACACTGACCCTGATACGGTCTAGACGGCCCCATTTCCATTTGCACTATTTCCTTTCTAGAAACCGCTCCCATATTCTTGCCCTGCCCTGGTGACATCTTCACTCAGCCCTAGAATGTCCTCTCTGCTTTCTACGCGACCTTCAGGTTTAATTCAGATGTGACCTTCATCAGATCAGCCTCATTGAGCTTTACCTCTGCTTCATCCTGAGTGCCCGCCGGCACGGGGTTGGCCCTCCGTGCTGTGAACAGCAGAGTGTAGGAAAACTTCCCTGTTGTAAATTAGGATTCAAGCTTCAGAACACAAGCCTCAGAGGGCAAACGTTTTTCTTCTGCTCTTTTGGGCTTTAGTAGGTCCACGCACACATGTTCCTACATTCAGGAACGTGTGGATTTTCAGCCACGGGCAGCTGTCTAAATGCCATTAGCACATCGTGTGACATGTTATGTCATAGTTTATATCTGTGAGTATTTTACCCCCCTTTAAACTAAGACAGGTTTGTAAATCTCTTGTGTCTGCCACAGAGGAGACACGTTAGGTACATTTTTAAAAAGACATAAATGAAAATAAAATAGTGAACGAATAAATTGCAGTTATTTAAATATTTTAAGCTAGTTAGAATCATATAGATTGTATTTCCACTTAGGAAAGTTTATAATAGCATAGTGTTTTAATAAAAAAAATTAAAACTCATGGGAAAGAAGTTGCCTAAAAACCATCTCACAGGAACAGATGTGGACGGTGAGAAAAAGGCAGGGCCAGAAGTGATTAGAAATCGCTGTTCCTGAGTATTTAGGAATTTGCAGGAATGAGTTTGGGAGGCACATATTGACCTTATGTGAATAGTATGTCCGCGGTATGATGCTTGGACATCAGTCATTCAATTATGGATGTGTTATTTGAGATGCCTATTGACCATTACAGCTGTCCACAGTTCCGTATAAAGTTAGATTATTTACCTTTCTTTAGTCCTGAGAAGTGCAAATAGTGTTTGAGGTACAAATAGGTTTGAATTTTTGTATTTTCACAAAAAGAAATCAAATTCTATGAACCGGTGGTCAGCCGTGATAGAAATAACATTAAAACTGAAGCGGAAATGGAAGCCAGCTCCTTGATTTGGGACGTGTTTCCCTTTGTTAGGTTATACATAGGAGTTTAAGAAATACAAATAAAACATAGTAGTTATAAGATATTTAAAGTGCTTCTTCTGAAAGAATCCACATTTCAGTCATCCTAAAAAAATAAAATAAAATAAAATTATATAATTCTATAAATGATCTGCTCTCATGTGCTAGCCAGCAAACAGGAACCTTGACAGAATTAAAATGTCTCAGTACCCTTCTAAATTCTGTCTCATAGTTTTTTGTTTGTTTTTGTTGTTGTTTTGTTTTCGCTTTATAATAAGCATAGATGTCCTATTTCTCAGTTGACCATTAACCGTGCATAATTGATTCACATATTTGTGTTATCCCAACCTTCCCACGGGGTAAGAATGGAAGTAATTCCACAGACTCCAAGTGTCACTATAATAAATAGAGTACAATCCAAGCAGGGTGGCATAATGAAATAAAACTACAGATACTGAAATGTGAACAGAAGGTTACATTTAGTCATTTGCAAGTCTTACAAAATGTTCCTAAGAGAAACTCAAGGACACTTGTTTTCCCTTGAATTACGATGCTTCTAATGAAATGCTCCATGGTAGCCCGAAGTGGAATGAGCCTGTTGACGATCTAATGGTTTCAGAAAGGCAGATGGTAGGAATGCAAATAAAATAATACATCCAGATTTAGCTGCAACTCTCGTGGTGTGGTCTAGTTTAGTGTGCCTCTGGGGATATTGCTAAAATGCAGGATCTGTTTCAGGAGATCCAACCAGGGACAGAGACCCTGTATTTCTAACAAGCTTCTTGTCCAGGACACAGCTCACATTGGTCTCACCTAACTTTGAGACACCTTATGGGAATTATGTCTATTACCTGGAGGGAATATTCTCTTCTTTCTTGGAGACCCGTGATGGATGTTAGCACCAAAAAATCCTGTAGTAAAGAAATAAATTCTCTCTCTCTTTTTTTAATTGTAAATGCACACACACACCCCTACCATGAGATCTAGCCCCTTAACACTATTTTAAGTCACCAGTACAGTGTCGTTAACTCTAAGTGCCAGGTTGCATGGATGTCCAGAACATCTTAATCTTGCAGAACCATAATTTTTCACTCATCGAACAGCAAGTCCCTACCTCCCTCTGTTCATGACAGACTTCTGAGAGCACTTGTGTAAGTATTGGCCTTATGTGAATAGTATGTCTGCGGAGAAGGTTAATTCCTAACAGTTTGCTGTCAAGGTTGAATAATGGGTTGAGACATAATCATAATTGCCAAACACTTTGTATCGAAACAAAAGGGAATATTTATGAGATTTTAAAATGAAATTAAAACTTAAAGTAGGCTCGGCGCCTGTGGCTCAATCAGCTAAGGCGCCAGCCACGTACACCTAAGGTGGCGGGTTCGAATCCCCAGCCCGGGCCCGCCAAACAACAATGATGGCTGCAACCAAAAAAAATGGCCGGGTGTTATGGTGGGCGCCTGTGGTCCCAGCTACTTGGGAGGCAGAGGCAGGAGACTTGCTTGAGCCGAGGAGGTGGAGGTTGCTATGAGCTGTGATGCCATGGCACTCTACCCAGGGGGGTAGCTTGAGGCTCCGTCTCAAAAAAAAAAAAACTTAAAGTAAATATTTGAGATTATATATAGCCAATACAGCATGGAAGAATGGGGAGCCTTCACATTCAGCTTGATATAAATTTGATTCCCAAGTTCACTTCTTATGTGACTTGCTCTCGTCAACCCAAGTAAAGTATTGAATCTTTCAAAGGCTCATTTTCTTTAGCTGAAAAATGTTTATTTTGCTATCATGGTTATACATTTTTAATAAAAATTAATTATAACAGTGCCTTATCAAGAGGAGGTGTTCAATAAATCAGTAAATTAGAGCTCTTTTATGATTATCAGTAATATGGGTGAATTCCACAAATAATGTGCTTCCGTCCTACTTAGACTCTGCCTGGGCTAGGCCCTAAATAAATAATATCAATTAATATAAAAACTACTCCGTAATTAAAATCAGATTTGACATGCTTTATGAGCTCTTTTTACATGGATTTTTCATAATATGCTTTCAAAACTAGTGGCAGATTTACTCAGTGTCTGTACTTCAGGCGGGATAATGGATAGTGATTTATACAGTTTTATTGAATTTACAAGGGCTAGAGTAAGCCGCGTTAATTATTGCCATGTCATTCCTGCAGGCTCACAGGAAGTGAGACAAAACATAAGCCAAACTAAATGTAATTAGCATTAAAATGACTTTAGCGTGAAAAATAATCAAACGGGTCCCGAAGTGTCTCTTGTTGTCAACACGAGAAGATCCGTACTTGTTTGCAGACATTCCTGGTCATGGCTTCCCCCCATCATGTGAAATATGAGAGATGTTTTGGGTCCCTATCATATTTCTCAAACAACTTTTTTTATTTTTGACATCACAACCTCCACTGTCATAAATAATTAATCTGACTTTTAAAACGAGGCGACGCTAGCTGCAGATCTTACAGGATGAAGGCCAGCTGCCCATCTCCCTAACAAGGAATCGCTTTTCCCTTCCCAGTGGGTATCAGTTCCCAGTGGGTATCAGTTAATGCAAACAAGGTGCCTGGCTGTGCGCTCTCTTTACAGTGGAAATGGTAACGTCAGTGAACTGAGGTTGAATTTAACACGCAAATTTCCCCGAGAAAGAGATATTTAACATGGGATGCCATTCAAAGTATGTTCACTAGACACGGGCTGCAGCTCCTGGCAGTTTCTGGTTTAATAAACAAAAAAATCCAAGGCTCAGGCTCTGCTTGGTCTTGATGGGTTCCCTCTTGAGAAGGGCGGTGCTGCCTCTGCCCAGGCACAGTCCCGTTTCATCATAGCAGCCCCTGCACCGGAGGGTCAGGCCGGAGGATGTGGCTAGCTCTGCACTTGTGAATTCTCCCTTAAGGCTGTCGTCTACAAACATGTGTCCCGTGAGTTATTTTAGACAGATTTCGCATTGACTTTTGTAAGCTATGAAGGAGATAGGAGAAATTGTAATGGACTTGTCATGTTACTTTAAAAGAAATGTGGCCTCCAAGTGAGAAATTAGACCTTCCTACTGTATTATTCTAAACACTGAGATTGAAGAGAGCTTGGAATGGAAAATCTTATTTCATCACCATTATTTGTTTTTCATATGCAATGTCAAACTTTCTCTCTCTCTCTCTAAAGTTTATTGATGTATATATAGTTTGTGAATATATATATATAAAGTTTATATGAATATATAATCTTTCTCTCTATATTTTTGTACTTCTGGATAATATGATAGGTCTAAGTCGTCAAGCTCTAATTCTGTGCCCTGAGTTAATCAACTTTCAAGTAAAATACAGATGCCCCTCTAGAGAACACCATAAATTAATCATGATTTAACAAAGCCTAGATGTTTCACAATTGTGTAGGCCTTCTTTCTCTTAATATAATAAAAACTTAATGGGTTTATGAGATAGTAACTCTGAGGTCATAGGTCTCCTTTTTCTTAACTCAAAATGTTTTAAATTGATACTTAAATTTTGGGTAGTATATATTTTTTTAAAGAACAGAGGGACAAATATATTATTGTGGAATGATAAATCTAGTAACTGTGTTTTAGATATTTTCATGTATAGAGAAGTTTTTTTATCTTGTACTTTTTTTTTTTTTTTTTTTTGGCAGTTTTGGCCAGGGCTGGGTTTGAACCTACCGCCTCTGGTATATGGGGATGGCGCTCTACTCCTTTGAGCCACAGGCGCCTCCCTTATCTTGTTGTATTTTTATCTCATATTACATACATACCACATGTAAAGAATCGCAATTTTATAGAAGATATGATCTAGTCTGTTCAACTTATACTTAGCAAGAATGTTAACACAGGGATAAGAAGTTGATGAAAATTTATAAAATAATAAGAATAGTTTTCTTATATGTAAAATTCTAAGTAATAGGCATTGATTCGAGGTGACTTGGGCAGCCATGTGACTTGGTAGATGCACTTTGTAACTCTATGAGATGTGTCATCACTATCCTGATTTTAGAGATGTTTAGACTGAGCCACAGAGATGATAATTAACACGCCCAAGATCACAAGATACTGGGTGATACAGATTTAAAAGCCAAGAGGGAACATGGCTCCAGAATCTGTCTGGTTAATGTCCAGGCTGCACCTCAGGGTCAGTGGCAGATGTGAGGAAGAGAATTCCTTCCATCAAAATGGGGAGTACTCAGGAAAGGTTCACACAGCCCAGGAATTAGAACAGGGCATGGAAGGCTCAGTACCCTTAGCACAGTGGTTATAGCACCAGCCACTTGCACCAAGGGACGGTGGTGGGTTGGAACCCGGCCTGGGCCAGCTAAACAACAATGACAACTGCAACAACAAAAAATAGCTGGGCACTGTGGCAGGCGCCTATAGTCACAGCTACTTGGGAGGCTGAGGCAAGAGAAGCACTTAAGCCCAAGAGTTTGAGATTGCTGTGAGCTGTGATACCACAGCACTCTACCAAGGGCAACATAGTGAGACTCTGTCTCAAAAAAAAAAGAAAAGAAAAGAACATTAAAGAATGAAAAAAGAAGAAAAATGGAAGAAGAATTTTTTTTATTTTATTAAGTCAAATGCACATAGATCATGAATACATTCATGCATATGTGGGGTACAATGTGCTGATTTTTTTTTTATACAATCTAACGTGGTTACATCAGACCAATCAACATAGCCTTCACCTCAGTTACTTGATTATTATGCCAAAACATCTATGTTCTACATTTCACAGCTTTGACTTGTACCCATAAGTTTTTATTTAGAATTGTGATAAAAATGAATTATGTTCTGAGTGTCTTGCTGGTTATTATTTGATACATTGTATCATTAATCCACTAAAATAGAATTCACCTTTAAACACATTTCCTATGTTAATTAGTTCCAATACTGGCAATCCTGTGACTCTGTTTATCTTTAAGGTCAATCTATGATTTACCTCCTGATAAATTTTTTTTCACAACCTCCACCAATTGCAGTTGGATCTTATCATGTCAGGAATTTGCTTGCTACTCAAAGAAGATACTTTTTTAATGACTGTGTATAATTTGGACACAATGTATACCTGTGGGTGAATTTCCTAGGGAAGAATGAAAAACTCAAAGGCAGCAAGCAGTTGATAATGGTTCCTTTTTCTCTTCCAGGTAAACCAGTGATGATCGTGACCGAGTACATGGAGAATGGCTCATTAGACACGTTTTTAAAGGTAGGATTTGGGACAACTTTAGTTATTCAAAATGATATTTATAGCTTAGCTGTGATGGTGTAATTGAAAAGTTCAAAACTTTAGTTATAAACAGAGTAGAAATCTATGGAGTCAATAATTATACTGCAAAACTAATGTTGTTGTGAAAATTGTCCTTTTCAGAAAACTTACATGATTTATCCTACAGTTGTAATTACATGTTTATTTGCAACAAAAAAGAATAGTTAAAAAGGCATGAAAGAAGGGAAGAAGAAAAAAGAGAAGAAAAGAAAAAAGAAAAGGAAAAGGAGATAAAAAACTTAGAACTGCTTAAATTTCTCAAAGGACACCGTGTCAGGCAGAGGGAGAAAAGTGTCTAAAGGACTCGTGCAAATTATTATGCAGGTGTCCAGTGGGCATCTATAAAAGCTCATGTGCCAGCCACTCTACCGAGGGCAAATCAGTAATAATAATAATCAGTAATCAATCAGTCACTTAATAATCAATAGCCAATAAAAAAGTGTCTAAAGGACTCCTGCAAATTATTATGCAGGTGTCCAGTGGGCATCTATAACAGCTCATGTGCCAGGTACTCTACTGAGGGCAAATCAGTAATAATAATAATCAATAATCAATCAGTCATTTAATAATCAATAGCCAATAGAAAAGTGTCTAAAGGACTCCTGCAAATCATTATGCAGATGTCCAGTGGGCGTCTATAAAAGCTCACCTGCTGGGCACTCTACCAAGGACAAATCAGTAATAATAATAATAATCAATCAGTCATTTAATAATCAATAGCCAATATTGTCAGATCATCTGGGTTTCGGGAATATGTTTTTAATGTGCAAATCGCCCAATTTTAAATGTCGGACCTCACTTTTTAAGAAATAGCTTGTGTTAGACAACATACCACCCTTAACTAAACCTATAGGCTGGCTTTTCGTAACTTCGTTATATGGTCTACTGCTACTGATGACACCAGGGGGTGGGCGATGGCATTGGTGGCAAGTATAAGGGTGTGGGCAGTGAACAGGCTCATGGTCCACTTGTGAGCCAAAGCTTCTTTCCCATCTCCAGCCTCTACCAGATTCTGTTGCCAAATGTCACATCCATTCCTTCAGGCTCTTTAGTCTCTTTGTATTGATTAATTTATTTCAGAATAATTACTGGTTGGACCTTATGGGTCTGTGTGACGGTGTTGAGCTCAATGCCCTGACAGACAGGAGACGTCTGTGAACGGCTGACCTTGTCCTCACCGCTGCCCAGTCGTCCCCTCCCTTCTGCTGTTCAGAAGTTCCTGTGCCCTCTCTGGCCATTTGACATTTACCTGAATATGCCCAGCCAGCCGGCATCGTTCAAGTCACCCCCCAAAAGTACAGTATTGACTCACAGCAGGTCGCAGGCTGGAGTGATGAACAGACTCCCGGCGTGACTGAGAATAAAGGAGTCACAGGGCAGAAAAGAGCCACAGAGCAGGATCTGACAAGGCTCTCAGTGCCCGTATCTGCTCTCAGCAGACAGGGGACTGATAAACATCACCACGTTAGCTGTGCCTCTTCCAACAGTTTCCATCCTCCCTCAGGTAGAAATCGCATATGAATTTTAATGAGGGATGCTATTAATTTGGGAATTGAAGGAAGAGCCCTCCGTATTTCCCCCAGCGACTGCTGCGGCTGGGCTGATATTTCGGCATTGTCTCTGCAGAAGAATGACGGGCAGTTCACGGTGATCCAGCTCGTGGGCATGCTGAGAGGCATCGCCGCGGGGATGCAGCACCTGTCGGACATGGGCTATGTGCACAGAGACCTGGCCGCCCGGAACATCTTAATCAACAGCAACCTCGTGTGCAAAGTGTCCGACTTTGGGCTTTCCCGGGTGCTGGAAGATGATCCCGAGGCCGCCTACACCACCAGGGTAAGATCTGAAGGAATGCATTTCTGAAACACTGCACCAGAGGCACTGAATGATTTTAAAGGCCATTATTGCTCCAGCAAAATCTGAAAGAGAGAGTAAGAGAATTAAAAGTCCAGGTGATTCATCTAAGCACCAGCAAATTCAAACATTAAACTCAGATAAAAGTCTACTCAGCTCCAAGTCTCAAACTCATTTTTCCTAAAGATACTAAAAATTAGAAATTGATTTCAAAATGGACACAGACATGTAAAAATCATATAAAACCTAAATGGAAATGGAAAAAGTTGAACAGAATCTTGTATACTAACAGCAGTAACTGTCTGTGTGGTCGGTGGGACATTCACGCAGATACACATGTGAGTCTGCGGGACATCGTGGAGTAGATGAAACTCTGCATCCTTGGAAAATAAATGTAGAAACATAGCAAAATAGAGAGGTCATCCTTTATTTATTTTTTTTTTTAAGACGGAGCCTCAAGCTATCCCCCTGGGTAGAGTGCCATGGCATCACAGCTCATAGCAACCTCCAACTCCTGGGCTCAAGCGAGTCTCCTGTCTCCACCTCCCAAGTAGCTGGGACCACAGGCGCCTGCCACAACGCCCGGCCATTTTTTGGTTGCAGCCATCATTGTTGTTTGGCGGGCCCGGGCTGGGGATTCGAACCTGCCACCTTAGGTGTACGTGGCTGGCGCCCTAGCCGATTGAGCCACAGGCACCGAGCCATCTTTTATGGTTTTAAAAGGGAGGAAAGAGCTATTACTTAAAAAAACTTCATTTATTAGAGGTATGATAACGTCTAATTCCTTTTCTAAAATGTTATGAAAAGGGGTAAACCCACATGAATGGAAAACTGGT
>CAUYQV010153487.1:0-18530 GCA_963574575.1 Galagoides demidoff
CCATGGCATCACAGCTCACAGCAACCTCCAACTCCTGGGCTCAAGCAAGTCTCCTGCCTCCGCCTCCCAAGTAGCTGGAACCACAGGCACCCGCCACAACGCCCGGCCATTTTTTGGTTGCAGCCATCATTGTTGTTTGGCGGGCCCGGGCTGGGGATTCGAACCCGCCACCTTAGTTGTACGTGGCTGGCGCCTTAGCCGATTGAGCCACAGGTGCTGAGCCCATTGATTTATTTTTAAACCATCCTTTAAAAAGGGAAATAGATATGGCACGAAGGGCTACAGGGAAGAGCAACAGCATTTTGCTATTGCAGTCAGGAAATTGCTTACCATGGAGCATTCAAGATGCTTCATTTTTGTTTCGCTTAATTTTTATTCTGTTCTTCTGAAAATAAGTGAGGTGATCAACAGTTAACATCTGGAGGACTGAGGCAGAGACTAGAGGAAGAGGTTTTCAACAGACTGTGCGGGGGAAAGGTGGCTAACCTAGACCTTCCCCCAAAGACTGTGCCCCCCATGTTGGGTTCTGTTCCCAAGTTCAGGGACTTGAGAGTTTGATGATGTAATTGCCTCTTCATAGGTAGGAAGACAGTTCCTATTATATCACCACTAAGGCAGCTGAAAATATCAGTCCTGAAATAAAAGTGTAAAAGGGTGAGGGTTGAATTGAGAATATGCCAGTACATTAGTAACAGAGACACAAATTACATTTGGTGCCATGTGGAAAAGCTAACATGGCTGATGAGACCATGTAACCGAAGCGATTCTTGGTGCAGGTGGCAGGAAATACAAACAAGAGCCCCCTCCACATTCTGCTCCTTCCCTGGCAATAAAATCTGGATTCAGGAACCATTTGTACTGCAGAAGAGTCATCTTGCTAAAGCAGGGTGTTTCCACCTTTTTATCTCAGGGCGCATTTGAACCCATAAACTTCCACGGCACACTTAAATTATGTTGCTCCAAAAAAGAGGAAGAAGAAGAATATACTTACTGTGCTTTCAGTAATAATGTAATGATTGATATTTTAAAATGTTCACAGCATACCTAAGATCCTCTCGAAGCACACCAGGGTGCTGTGGCACACCAGGTGAAAATCACTGTGTTAGAGCCTTTGGTATCTCTTCCTTCTTCCCACCCCCTGGAGGGTCTAGGGCTCGGGGATGTCTCCATCTCCATTGTGGGAATGAGATGCAGTTTAGCAAATATTCCTGACTTTGTGTCAACGTTCTGTTTGCATCTGATTCCCAGCTTATAGTCAAGCTTGGGCGGTCTCTGGAACAACCCAGCCTGCCTCCATTTTCCTTTTGCAGTTATTGGAAAGGCTGGTGGTGACACTGTTGCCCACCACACACGTTAGCTCATTAACCTCATCTTCCTTCTTAGCTGGGAGGCAGTTTGTCTGTCTGTGCAGGAGCACAGGTGGACTCAGATGTGCTAAGGCAAACTCAGGCGCTCTCGGCTACTCTCAGAGTCAGGTATACTCTGGTCCAGGAGTTTCTGGTTCAGTGATCCCTTTCCATGGCTCTCAGCCCGCAATTTTCCATTTAAAAAGATGACTTGAGAGACTATATCTGAAGTATACAATGAAATTTTAAAAACCATATGACCCTCCACTTCTTTTGATCTCTTACAGGGGTACAAGTGAAACTCTCTAAGAGTAGAATCAGAACGTTTTAAAACTATAACTGAGAAAATGACATGAAGGCTGTGTTGATCAGTTTGATGGAAGTATTTCGGATTGCATGTGAAAACCCCACACTGTACCCAGAAGTGCATTAATGTACATAGTTACCATTCAATAATAAAAAAAAAAAACAGACTGGGCAGTGCCTGTGGCTCAGTGAGTAGGTGCCAGCCCTATATATCGAGGGTAGGGGGGTTCAAACTCAGCCCAGGCCAAACTGCTACAAAAAAATAGCCAGGCGTTGTGGTGGGTGTTTGTAGTCCCAGCTACTTGGGAGGTTGAGGCAAGATAATCGCCTAAGCCCAAGAGCTGGAGGTTGCTGTGAGCTATGATGCAATAGCACTCTACCCAGGGCAACAAAGTGAGACTCTGTCTCCAAAAAAAAAAAGAAGACAGACAGACAATCTGACAGATTTTTAAAGTGTAAAGGGATTTTCAGTAAGGTAAAGGGATTTTCAGTAAGGACTGGTAAATTGGATACTGCTAATAATCCAAAATCTACTAAAATCTAAGTAATTACTTTATGCCTATATAAGGCCTTCAAAATTCTTTAGGAAAACAAGCCTTCAGAAACAAACTTTGAATTTTGAAAATAAAAGCAGGGAATCAGTTAGTAAGTGCAGAAGGGCCTGGACCTGAACTGTTTAAAGATTAATAAGTATTTTAAAGGAAATGCTAAGTTTTTCTGGTGCAATTGCTAAACAGGCAAACATCTGACTACTGTAGCTTCTCTCTCAGAGATCCTAGTCCCTGCTTTTGCCTGTCTCTGTTTCAGGGCTTCCCTTACTATTTATCCGTCTCTGCTGCATTCTCTCCCTCCTTCTCTCTGTACAGTATTCTCCTCAATTTCTGTCTTTATTCTCTCTATGTGGCTCTCTATTCTATATCAGTATCTTTCACCTAGCTCTTTCTTTTAGCACTCACTTTTAAACTAGTCACTCACTCACTCATGACACCAATGTTTATTTGGCACCTACTTCAGGAATTCTACCATTAAAAAGCTTGAGGTCCAGTGGGACCCCAGGATAGATAAATAAATAATATCATATATTAAGTACTGAGTGTCTCCAGGTTCTTATGCGACACAACGATGAATTCACAAAATTGCTTTTCTGTCATATTTCCATCTGCTGGAAATATTTTTCTCCCTCTGTTTGCCTGACTAGATCCTCTACATGTTTTAGGTCTCAGCTCAGGCTTCATTTCCTCCCTCTTATTGATGCTCACATTTAGAAACAAAATCTAGTTTTGTGCTTCAGGGCTGCTGCACATGAGACAGCAAATAGAATCCAAACGGATTTTAAATTGGTTGTGTTGCTCCTTCAGAGAATGAATAAAATTTCTCTTCTGTAGCCTGCCTTATCTCATGAGGATGCTTATATCAATCAAAATAATTCTAAAGCATCTAAAACTTTTAACTTTGGGCAGTATAAGGGTAGGTATGACCTACAAGCAGACTAAAAGTACAAGGGGTGGGGAGTGGTGCCTATAGCTCAAGGTGCCAGCCACATATAGCAGAGCTAGTGGGTTTGAATCCAGATTGGGCCTGCCAAACAACAATGACAGCTACAACCAAAAAATAGCCAGGCGTTGTGGCGGGCGCCTGTAGTCCCAGCTACTTGGGAGGCGGAGGCAAGAGAATCGCTTAAGCCCAAGAGTTTGAGGTTGCTGTGAGCTGTGATGCCAGAGCACTCTACTCAGGGCAATAGCTTGAGGCTCTGTCTCAAAAAAGAAAAAGTATAAGGAGACTGGAAGGGAGGAAAAACTGCATTGTGGAAAATTGTAAAAGTGGTCATAAATTCTTCTCATTCCTATATATATGCCTTTGTATGCAGTGTATCTTTGCAGCTCATTCCATGAATACATGGAGTCTATTTCTACATCCCTTGTGTCTACCTGGAGGCATGTGATATGTTTTGGCCAATGAGCCAGAAGCCAACAGGAAGTGAGCAGAAAACTGAAAAGTGATTGAATTTAGGTGATTACCCTCTTTTAATGAACTTACCAGCCCTTCCACCTTGGAAGTGAGCCTAGGCTCACCTGTTGGATAATGAGCCATTTATCATCATTGCTTTTACAAACAGTTAACCAACCACTAGAAAAGTGATTAAGGCCATCAGCTGCCATCTTACTGCCCTATGAGTGAGTCCAATAGATACTATGTGAAGTAGAGTTAAGCCATGAGCTCAGCCCAAAGTTACCAACCCACAAAATTATGACCAAATAAATGGTATTGCATTAAGCTACTGAATTTTAGGGTATTTTGTTATGCAGCAAAAGCTAACCAAACAGTTCCTTTATATGAGTGATTTTTTTTTAAAATTTCAATAGATTTAGGGGTACAAGTGGCTTTTTGATACATGGATGGAATTGGATAGTGGTGAAGTCAGGGCTTTTAGTATACCTATCACCTGAATAGTATGCATTGTACCCAACAGGTAATTTTCTTTCTTTTTTTCTTTTTTTTGGGAAAGAGTCTCACTTTATTGCCCTTGGTAGAGTGCTATAGCGTCACAGCTCACAGCAACCTCAAACTCCTGGATTTAGGCAATTCTCTTGCCTCAGCCTCCCAAGTAGCTGGAGCTACAGGTGCCTGCCACAACGCCCAGCTATTTTTTTGTTGCAGTTTGGCCAGGGCCAGGTTTGAACCTGCCACCCTCCGGTATATGGGGCCGGCGCCCTACTCACTGAGCCACAGGTGCCACCTGCGATAGGTAATTTTCAATCTCTCATCCCCCTTCAACTCTCCCCTCTTCTGAGTCTCTGAAGTCCATCATACCATTCTGTATGACCGTATATATAACTTTAGCTCCCCTTTATCAGTGAGTATGTGCAGCATTTGTTTTCTATTCCCAAGATACTTTGTTTAGAATTATGCCTTCAAGTTCCACCCAAGTTGCTGTGAAAGACATTATATTATTCTCTTTTATGGTAGAGTACTATTCCATGGTGTATCTGTGTGTGTGTATGCATATAATCCACATGTTACATATAGATATATACACCAAAATTTTTTAATCCACTCATCAGTTGATGAGCGCTTAAGTTGATCCCAAATCTTTGCAATTGTGAATTGTACTGTGATAAACATGGGTGTATGTGTCTTTTGATATATACACAAGGGGGGTAGATACCCAGTATTGGATTGCTGGATCAAATGGTAGGTCTACTTTTAGTTCTTTGAGAAATCTCCATACAGGTTGTACTAATTTACATCCCCACCAACAGTGTATAAGCATTCCTTTTTCACCACAATTGCACCAACTTCTATTGTTGACTTTTTAGTAATGGCCATTCTGATAGGGGTAAGGTGGTATCTCATTGTGCTTTCAATTTGCATCTCTCTGATGGTTAGTGATGTTGAGCATTTTTTCATGCTTGTTGGTCATTTGTATATCTTCTTTTGAAGATGTTTGTTCATGTCTTTTGCCCACCTTCTAATGGGGTTATTTGTTTTTTCCTTGCTGATTTGAGTTCTTGTAAATCCTGGATATTAATCCCTTGTTATATATATAATTTACAAATATTTTTCCCATTCTATAGGTTGTCTATTTACTCTGTTGGTTATTTCTTTCTCTATTCATAAACTTTTAAATTTAGTTTAATAAATAAATATTTAGGTGGCACCTGTGGCCCAAAGGAGTAGGGCGCCAGACCCATATGCCAGAGGTGGTGGGTTCAAAACCAGCCCTGGCCAAAAACTGCTAAATAAATAAATATTTATTTATTTTTGTTCTTCTTGTATTTGCTTTTGGAATCTTTATCACAAATTCTTTGCCTAGGCCAATGTCCAGAAGAATTTTTCTTAAGTTTTCTTCAGTTCTTACATTTAAGTCTTTAATCTATCTTGAATTAGTTTTTGTATATGGTGAGAAATAGAAGTCTTGTTTCATTCTTCTGCATGTGACCAATATCTCCAACACCATTTATTAAATAGTGCTTCTCCCATGTGTGTTTTTGTTTGCTTTGCCAAAGATCAATTGGTTGTGGGTGTATAGTTTTATTTCTGTGTTCTCTGTTCTGTTCCACTATGTATATACCTAATTTTATATGAGTACCATGCTGTTTTAGTTACTGTAACCTTGTAATATAATTTGAAGTTAGGTAATGTGATGCTTCCAGATTTGTTCCTTTGCTTAAGATTGCTTTGGCTGTTCAGACTTTTTTAATTCCATATGACATATACTATTTTTTTCTAAATCTGTGAAGAATAGAATAACACTGGTATTTTAATGGGAGTTGAATTGAACTTATGGATCATTTTGGACCATATGAACATTTTAACAATATTGATTCTTCCAATCTGTGACATGAGATGTTTTTCCATTTGTTTGTATCATTAATGACTTCTTTTTTTTCATCAATGCTTTCTTTCATCAGTGTTTTAGGTTCTTATAGAGATCTTTTTTTTAGAGACAGAGTCTCACTTTATCATCCTTGGTAGAATGCTGTGGCATCACAGCTCACAGCAACCTCCAGCTCTTGGGCTTAGATGATTCTCTTGCCTCAGTCTCCCGAGTAGCTGGGACCAAAGGCGCTCGCCACAATGCCCAGCTATTTTTTGTTGCAGTTTGACTGAGGACAGGTTTGAACCCACCATCCTCCGTATATGGGGCCAGTGCCCTACTCACTGAGCCACAGGTGTCACCCTCCTTATAGAGATCTTCTACCTCTTTGGTTAAGTATATTCCTAGGTATTTTAATTTTCTTGCATCTGTTGTAAATGGGATTGAGTTATTGATTTGATTCTCAGCTTGGCTGTTATTAATGTGCAGAAATGCTACTGATTTGTATATATTAATTTTATAACCTGAGACTTTACTGACTTATCAATTCTAGGAGTCTTTTGGATTCTCTAGATAAATCATATTATCAGCAAACAGGAACAGTTTGAGTTTGACCTCCTCTTTTCTGATTTGAATGACCTTTATTTCTTTTTCTTGCCTGATTGCTGTGGCTGGGGTTTTCAGTACTATATTAAACAGAAAGGGTGAAAGTGGACATCTTTGTTTTGTTTCAGTTCTTAGGGGGAATGCTTTCAACTTTACCCCATTCAGTATGATGTTGGCTGTGGGTTTATCATTTATGGCTTTTTTTTTTTTTGAGGTAGGTTTCTTCTATGCCTAGTTTGTTAATGGTTTTTATCATGAAAGAATGCTGAATTTTATCAAATTCTTTTTCTGTATTTATTGAGATGATCATATAATTTTTGCTTTTTATTCTACTTATCTGGTGAACCACATTTATTGATTCATGTATATTGAACCATCCCTGCATATTCTTGACTGTAGTGAATTATTTTTTTAATGTGCTATTGGATTCAGTTTAGCATTTTATTGAGGATTTTTCCATCTATGTTTATGAGGGATATTGGTCTGTGGTTTTATATTTTTATTGTGTCCTTTCCTGGCTTTGGTATCAGGATGATACTGGCTTCATAGAATGAGTTAGGAAGCATTCCTTCCTTCTTGATATTATGGAACAGTTTCAGTAGGTTAGGTAACAGTTCTTCTTTATAGGTCTGGCAGAATTCAGCTTTGAATTCTTCTGGTCCTGTGCTTTTTTTTTTTTTTGTTAGGTTTTTTTTTTTTTATTACTGATTCAATCTCACTATTTGTTATTGGCTGTTTAGGATTTCTATTCCTACTGAATTTTGTGTTTTTCCCGAGAAGGAATACCTTAATGTTGAACACTTAATAGTAAAGCAATAAATATGGATTGAGTAAAGACTACTCAATAAATTCAAGTTAGCAATTCATTCATCTAACAAACGTTAATTGAGTCCTAACTGTACTCAGTGTTCAAATATAGATGACAGATGACAGAAAATAATCCCTGTCTTCAAAGAGATTATGTGGAAATAGATATTACATTATAGTGTGCTAAGGGCTGAAATGAGCCTACAGCACTTCAGAAATACAAGAAATATATTTTAAAAGTAGTTAATCCAAATCAAGTGTGATAGAAGCTATCTCAAAGGAAGTGGTATTTAAGCTGATTCTTGAAGAAGGAGGAGAAATTAGCCAGCTAAAGCAGTGAGGGAAAGGGGCGGTGCCTGTGGCTCAAAGGGGTAGGGTGCCAGCTCCACATGCTGGAAGTGAAGGGTTCAAACCCAGCCTTGGCCAAAAACTGCAAAAAAAAAAAAAAAAAAAGAAGTGAGGGGAAGGATTTTCGAAACCAGTGGTGCTCAACCTTCCTAATGCCTCCTAATGCTGTGACCCTTTAATATAGTTCCTCATGTTGTGGTGACCCCAACCATAAAATTATTTTCATTGCTACTTCATAACTGTAATTTTGCTACTATTATGGATCGTAATGTAAATATCTGATATGCAGGATGTATTTTCATTGTTACAAAGGGGTCAGGACCCACAGGTTGAGAACTGCTGTTCTAGACAGAGAAAGCTGTCACTCTGAATTCCAGAAAAGAATACCTGACTTGTGGTTTTGATTAGCTAGTATATATGAGACAGTAAAATTGATGTGCATGAAGAATGCAATCTAACTAAGCTTGGGATTGTGGCCATTGTCAGGTACCTCAAACAGTGCCTCCAAGCTTTGAAGCTGGCCTTGATGGTAAGAATTTCCTCTTTCTAAATGAGGGGTTTAAGTCCCACCTGAGCACCTTCCTAGTGAAGTAAGAGGGTGGAAGCCAACAAAGTAAGGATATTTCCCACTAAGGGGTGGAGGGAGGGCTGAAAAAAATCTGTTTTGATGGTGTAGGACAGAGCTAGAACAGAATATGTAAAAATAAAGACAGTTAAATATAGGGTCTTCAGCAATTAGAAGGCTAGAAGCAAGAAACTCCTCTTTTTATTTATTTATTGTTTGTGTTTTGTTTCTGAGGCAGAATCTCACCATGTTGCCCCAGGCTAGAGTGCTGTGGAGTCATCCTTGCTCACAGCAACCTCAAACGCCTGGATTCAAGCTATCCTCCTACCTCAATCTCCCGAGTAGTTGAGACTACATCACCTGGCTTCTCACTAATTCAAGTGCTTTCACATCTACAACTCATTCAATAAACACATCTTTTGGGGTTTTTTGAGACAGAGTCTCACTCTGTTGCCCGGGCTAGAGTGCCATGGGGTCAGCCTACCTCACAGCAACCTCAAACTCCTGAGCTCAAGCAGTCTTCCTGCCTCAACCTCCCCAGTAGCTGGGACTATAGGCACCTGCCACAACCCCCAGCTAATTTTTCTATTTTAGAGACAGGGGCTCACTCTTGCTTAGGCTGACCTTGAATGCCTGAGCTCAAGCAATCCTCCCACATCAGCCTCCCAAAGTTGTAGAGGAATGGACACCATGCTTGCAAGGACAGTTACTGATTCCTATCACATTAAAAGGAAACGCTGAGAATAGGACAGTCTCCTGGCAAGCCTAGAGATGTTTTGTGACTTAGGGGCAATCCCCCAAGTAACTCAGTGTTCCAGAATGAGATAAGATTGGTTACTTGTTAGTAAGCAGGTGTTAAACATTGATGCTTGGTGCCCCTTCATGGGGGTTGTGGGGAAAGAACATGTGAGGAAAGAGCACGTGGCAATCCTTACTCATGCAGCCTTCATTTGTCATTATTTTAACTCTCCACACCTCTTGTGTATATCATTACTTTAACTCTCCACACCTGTTGTGTATAACCTTACTAAATAGCCATTGCAGAAGGGGGGTCAGGACTCTCTTGCACCTCTGGTTAGCCTATCTCTTGCAAGCTAGCACTTCAATCCCTGTCCCGCCTGGTTCTTTTGTGCGGCGCCAGGAGGCATAGCATCCCTGGCGGCGACACAAAGTGCTAGGATTACAGGCATGAGCACCACATCCAGCCCAGAAACACTTCTATGAACAGACAAATCCTATCTCCTTTAGAGGATATTAGCTACTGCATACTTTACAATGAATCAATGGAATTATACAGCAAACTCTAAAAATTTCTATACAATTTGGATAGTCAGATATTTTTACCTTTAGGACCACTAGACCTTGTCAGACAGTAAGCCAGGTATCTAGCTACAACTAGAGAGAACTTGACTCAGGAACTCTACCTCAGTCTCTTTCACATTAGGAATTATCTGTGCCACACTAGACCAAAGACTTGCTCAATATCAAGTCGCAGGGTAGGGAGCAGAATATAAAAATATCTTCCAGGGAGACTTTGATGTCTCAGTCCATAGGTAGTTAGACTCCATAGTTCACTACCTCCCTATGTTCACCACCTCCTTAAATTAACCTAATGTTCTTTAGAGCAGATAAGCACCACATGTATGTATTAGTGTGATAGGCCTTATGTTGACCGGCTCCATATGTTGACTAGTTTGTTATAGTCCCTTGGGTGGCCAACTTACAGAGGTTCTCCTGTATTTAAAAATGGGATATATACATATACAACAGAGTATGGCTCGGAGATGAATATGAAACTAGTCAGTGTACATAAATTGTTATTATGCTTTAGGCTGAATAAAAGTTGAACCTGTTTGGATAAAGTCCTACCACATGCCATTGAGTATAATAGTCATTTGAATACCATAAAAATATTTTCCTTATCTATTCACTCACTTTTACATACTCTGTTTTACTGGATTGAAAAAATCTGATATTCAAAACAGATTGACAAGATGATTAATATTACTAATATCACCTGTGAAAAAGCACCTGTGGGATTTCCTAGTATAATATAAGCACAGAGTTTTGGCTCAGGAAAAGGTGGCAGCTGGTGTGGAGTATGAATAGACAGCTGTCTAGGAAGCCACTGTCTCCTGGCAACTGAGAAAGACTCATAGCAAGAATGAAACATTCCCTTCATTTTGCCAACTCCTAGTGCTGGCAGCATGTAAGGATGAGTTAGACATTTTGAGGCTTTTTTAAATACAAAAAGTAAGTACACTGAAGTAGATCTTAAAACAGTGGTTCTCAACCTTCCTAATATCTCCTAATGCCACGACCCTTTAATACAGTTCCTCATGTTGTGGTGACTGCCAACCATAAAATTATTTTCATTGCTACTTCATAACTCTAATTTTGCAACTGTTATGAATTGTTATGTAAATATCTGATATGCAGGATGTATTTTCATTGTTACAAAGGGGTCTCTGAACCACAGGTTGAGAACACTGTTTAAAACATGTTATAGATGCTGTAGTCCAATAGCAAGATACACAACAGATTTTATTACATAGTCTGCATTAGTGGCTTAAACACTACATGAGTTAATATGCACAGAATTATAAAATAAAATCCTGTGTCTCTCTCCCTTTCAAATTTTACTTGGTTTGTGTATCCTTAATGCTTGAACATTTATGCTGATCTCGTCTACGTAGCTATGTAGAGAAAGTAACTCTTTGGAATATCTCTTTGTGATTCTTCATGGATTAAATGTGCCATTATTAATGCACAAGCCTAATAAAGAGAAGTCACAGGAAAAATGCCCCAAAGATATCTCAAGGTGCAACACAGATCCTACAGTGACTATACAATAAGCAATAGATGTGGATATTCACCACATAGGAAATGATACAAGTTTTGTTTGGGGTCTCAGATTTGCTTTCTGGTTCACTGACGTTCTCATCCTGCAATCTTATACATCAGGACTGCTGGTGAAAAAACAGGAAATGCATAGTGTAATAGGCCCTACTTCTCTGGAATAGTCTGAAATTCTAACATTAATACTTTTTCTCTATTCTTTCATAAGACCAGCCATTGGATTTTATAGTTTTTCTTTTTTTCCCTGTTTAAAATTTTTATTTTGGCTCAGTGCCTGTGGCTCAAGCAGCTAAGACGCCAGCCACATACACCTGAGCTGGTAGGTTCGAATCCAGCCCAGGCCTGCCAAACAACAATGACGGCTGCAAACAAAAAATAGCCAGGCATTGTGGCGGGTGCCTGTGGTCCCAGCTACTTGGGAGGCAGAGGCAGGAGAATCGCTTGAGCCCAGGAGTTGGAGATTGCTGTGAGCTGTGATGTCATGGTACTCTACCCAGGGTGACAGCTTGAGGCTCTGTCTCAAAAAATAAATAAATAAAATAAGATTTTTATTTTGAAAAATAGCATATGTAAAATTGACCATTTTTGGTGTATTATTTTGTGAATTTTAACACATATGTAAATATATGTAACCATCACCATAATCAGGCTATTGAAAGTTTATAATCTTATTGTAAGAGCAAATATTTTTAATTATCAATTCATAATAAGGTGGTAATAGCCTGTCAAATATGCATTCCCAAGTACTGGAGTAACTGAGTGGAAGGAAAAAATATTTTAATTTTTTTGGATACAGAGTCTCACTTTGTCACCCTCAGTATCGGTAGAGTGCTATGGCATCATAGCTCATAGCAACCTGAAACTCTTGGACTCAACTGATTCTCTTGCCTCAGACTCCCAAGTAGCTAGGACTATAGGTGCCCACCACAAGGCCTGGCTATTTTTTCTATTTGTAGTAGAGACGAGGGTCTCCCTCTGGCTCAGGCTGGTCTTGAAAATGTGAGCTCAGGCAATCTACCTGCCTTGGCCTCCCAGAGTGCTAGGATTACAGGTGTGAGCTATTGCACTCAGCCAGAAAAGATATTTTTAAGAAACTACTAAAAAAAAAAAATACAAAGAAAAGCAAATGACACAAACCGAACCTACCTTACGGTTTTGCAAAATTACATGTAAGAATTAAAGTCCACTTCAATTCTATCTTCATCAAGAATGCTGATGAAAGGCTGGCTGAAGTGCCTCATGCTTGCAATCCTAGAATTCTGGGAAGCCGAAGAGGGTGGATTGCTTGAGCTCATGAGTTTGAGACCAGCCTGAGCAAGAGCAAGACCACATCTCTACTCAAAATAGAAAAACTAGCTGGGTGGATATTGTGTAAGGTGACCAGATGTCCCGCTTTTGGCAGGACAGTCCCAATTTTTAACAATTTGTCCCGTGTTCCGTGGCATTTAAAAAAAGTCCTGATTTTTGGAAAGAATGCATGACAAGCTAGGGAACAGCGGGAGAATGGGAAGGGAACATACAGTTTTCGGCTGCTGAAAAGGTTAATGTAACTCCATTTGGAAATGAAGAGGTTGATGTAACTTCATTTGGGAATGAAGAGGTTAACATAACTTCATTTGGAAATGAAAAGGCTAATGTAAACTCCCTACTCCCGTCCTGGGCAAGGTATCAGAAGGAGACTGGCTCTCTCCCTTGCTTCTAGGAAAGGACAATTAGCTCAGAAGGAGCCAAACTGTCTGGAACAAACAAGTAGGCTCCCCACCCTCCAGAGTAAGGTGACCAGATGTCCCGCTTTTGGAAGGACAGTCCTGATTTTTAACAATTTGTCCTGCGTCCTGCTGCGTTTTAAAAAGCCCCAATTTTTGGAAAGAATGCACGACAAGCTAGGGAACACAGGAGAACAGGAAGGGAATATACAGTTTTCGGCTGCCATGTGGCTATTTTGCCAGGATATGCGTTTTATATTATTTTTGTTAATTTTATAATGTTAAACTTTAATAATAACAAATAATTGTTGAAAACTGATTATCGAGAACTGCTTATCAAAGTTTGCATTGTTGTCAGGCCCCACCCCCCACCCCCCATTTTGTCCCGCCTTTACCAATGTTAAAATCTGGTCACCTTAAAATTGTGGTAGGCACCTGTAGTCCCAGCTACTTGGGAGGCTGAGGCAAGAGGATCTCTTGAGCCCAGAAGTTTGAGGTTGCTATGAGCTATAATGACACAGCACTCTACCCCAGGGGGAAAAAGTAAGACTATCTCAAAAAAAAAAAAAATTCAAAAAAACCAAAAAAGAATGCTGCTGAAAAACAAAAAATTAGATTGCATATATAAAACCCACAAAGCAGTGATATTTTTTCAGATAAATGGCCCTACTATAAAGA
Organism: Galagoides demidoff; assembly: GCA_963574575.1. NCBI lineage: Eukaryota > Metazoa > Chordata > Mammalia > Primates > Galagidae > Galagoides > Galagoides demidoff. Next base: position 13,540 of record CAUYQV010153487.1, read on the forward strand.
TTGTTCTAAATCAGTAAAGATTGTCTTCTCTACCTATTGCTCTTAGACATTAAAAAGAAATGAATCCCTTTTTGTCCTGGGAAGTAGGTAGATAAAAACTTTTTGGATCAATTTGACATTATTACCAGAAGACAAAGTCTTCACATACCAAACAAAAATTTCATTTGTCTTTTTTCTGGAATACAAAAAAGGAAAATGTTCATTTCTAAAGTAAATGAACTTCTCCAAGGGTCTGTAATAAATTAAAGACAACACAAACGATGGTATAGTTCAGAGAATTTCTTTCTTGTTTAGAGACAGAGTCACCTTTAGTAGAGTGCTGTAGCATCACAGCTCACAGCAACTTCCAGCTCTTGGGCTTAGGCGTTTCTCTTGCCTCAGCCTCCCGAGTAGCTGGGACCACAGGTACCTGTCACAAGACCTGGCTATTTTTTTGTTGCAGTTTGGCCAGGCCTGGTTTGAACCTGCCACCCTCGGTATATGGGGCCGGCGCCCTACTTGCTGAGCCACAGACACTGCCCTAGTTCAGAGAATTTCTAAGCAGGAATGTTTTTACTAATATTGCTAAGTATACAAACTAAGTCAATAGGCATTGGGATTAAAACATGCTGTTGTAAAGCATCTTTAGGATTTTTGAATATCCTACAGATGCCTGACATTGCCATCTGTTGACATATAGAACTTGGATTTTTGCCAGAGAGAAATGAAACCATAATCCTAAAAATCCAGGCAAACAAAACTTCTTTGATTAACTCTTTCATGAAATTCCTACAACAGTGTTGCTCCAATAGAAACTGAGGCTTATTATAGAAATAGAAACTTAACTGTTAGCCTTAAATGGCCCTGTGAATACAGACTCTCAGTTCAAGATAGATCAATTAAACAGCCTAAACCTTTTGTGTTATGGAATTGGTTGGCAATGGAACTTAGACAAGAGTCCTTATTGATAATTTCCTAGAGTTTTATGTACTGGTTGAGATTTAGGTATCTCTAACAGGATAAAGGGTTTATGAGTTTACAGCCCTGACACCATTTCCTAAATTTTGAGTATTTTTTATGGAAATAGATCTAAAGACAATCTAATTTATTGCTCTACAAGAACAGATGGTGAGTGGAAATTTTCTGTAAGCTATTTATTTATTTATTTATTTTTTATTTTTTATTTTTTTTTGGCCAGGGCTGGGTTTGAACCCACCACCTCTGGCATATGGGGCTGGCACCCTACTCCTTGAGCCACAGGTGCCACCCTCTGTAAGCTATTTATTAAATTTAATGACTCTGCTTCCTGCATACTATTGAACTTTTCACCAGTACAAAAACTCTCTTAATTTGGTTTCTTTTTAATTTGGTCTTGAAATTTTAGTGTGCATAATAACCTCCTATGGAACTTTTCTTTTCTTCTTTGAGATGGGGTCTTACTTTGTTACCCAGGCTACAGTGCAATGGCATTATAATAGCTCACTGCTCCCTCCAACTCTAGGGTTTAAGTGATCCTCCTCACTCAGCCTCATGAGTAGCTGGGACTACAGGTGTGTACCACTATGTCTGGCTAATTTTTCAATTTTTAGTAGAGACCAGGAGTTGCTCTTGTTTAGGCTAGTCTTGAACTTCTGGCCTCAAGAGAGCCTACCACCTAGACCTCCCAAAGTGCTAGAATTATAATCATGAGCCATAGCACTTGGTTTTGTTTTTGTTTTTTTATTGAGACAGAGTTTCACTATGTTGCCCTGGGTAGACTGCTGTAGTATCACAGCTCACAGCAACCTCAAACTCTTGGGCTTAAGTAATACTCTTGCCTCAGCCTCCCAAGTGGCTGGGACTACAGGCACCTGCCACAGTGCTTGGCTATTTTTAGAGATGGGGTCTCACTTTTGCTCAGGCTGGTCTTGAACCTGTGAGCTCAGGCAATCCACCCACCTTGCTACTATGCCCAGTCTTACATTTTCTATTTTTAATAGAAATGGGGTCTCTGGGTAGCACCTGTGGGGTCAGTGGTTAGGGTGCCGGTCCCATATACTGAGGGTGGCAGTTTTGAACCTGGCCCTGGCCAAACTGCAACAAAAAATAGGGCACTGTGGCAAGCACCTATAGTCCCAGCCACTTGGGAGTCTGAGACAAGAGAATTGCCTAAACCCAAGAGTTGGAGGTTGCTGTGAGCTGTGACATCACAGCGCTCTACTGAGGGTGACAAAATAAGATTCTTGTCTCTTAAAAAAAAAAAGAAAGAAATGGGGTCTCACTCTTGCTCAGGCTGGTCTTGAATTCCTCAGGTCAGGAAATCCACCCAGTGTGACCTTCCAGAGTGCTAAGATTACAGGTGTGAGCCACCCAACCCAGTCAAGATTGTAGATATCATTTAGACCCTGGTCAGTAAACTACAGCCCAGGGGCCAAATCTGGCCCACTGACTGGTTTTTTATGGTTCAAAAGTTAAGAGTGGTTGTTACATTTTTGAATATTAGAAAGTCAAAAGGAAAATAATGTTTTGTGGCATCTTAAGATTGTGTGAAATTCAAATTTCAGTATCCATAAATAAAGTGTCATTGGAACACAGCCATGCTATTCTTTTACATGTCCGTGGCTGCTTTTGTACTGTAAGGGCAGAATTGTGCAGTTGTGACTCAATTTGCCAGGTAAAAAACTTATAAATTTTATGTGAACAAATTTATTGATATTTTAATGATCTTGAGTCATGGTTAAAATGTATTTTCTCTGGTGTAAAGAAAAAAAATTTTTTTTGTTGCAGTGTGGCTGGGGCCAGGTTCTTATCTGCCACCCTTAGTATATGGGGCCGGGGGCCCTAAACACTGAGCCACAGGCGCCACCCCGTGTAAAGGAATTTAACACCTGGTCTCTTTATTCTAGTTTTTGTATGGCTCCATATTATATATAACTCTCTCTATATATAAACTATATGTAATATACACACAGACTTAGTGAAATATATTCCAAGGACAAAAAAAAAGCTACAAATAAATCTAAAACTTTGTTTAGCTACTCATATTACTAGTAGGCTTGTTAGTTTTATCATTTTGAAGCTATATTATATAAATTGTAGGATAAAAAATAAGTTATTATGTTAGGAACCTAGATTTTCAGTGTAAGAGAAAAGATATACAAATATAAAATCAAGGAAATTGGATAAAAAGTTGGAAGCATTTTATTTGATATGAAATTATCTATATAAACTTATTTTTAAAATTTATTAATATATTTCTTTTTTTTTTTTTTCTTGGCACATTGAATTTTAATGTTTCCCTTTGGAGGGGGAAAAGGTTATACTACCTCCTGTTTAAAGACATCCCAAATTTTGTCTGGCACTTTGGTACAGAAAGGATTTGGTCCAGTCCTGTGCTGGCTTAGGATCTAGACAGGCACACAAAGTTGGTGGCTCAGACATCTCTGGGCTGAAGTGTAGAGGAAGGTGGACAGGGAAGAGATCTGGGAGACACTGTAGAAGTGTGGGCTCAATTGAGTTCTATCTGACTGAGGAAATTGGTCCTGGACAGATGCTGGGGCGGCCAAGGGCAGCCTGAGCCCTCAGACATGAGACCCTGATGTGGTGGCCCTGTCTGCCCAGTTCACCAGCTCACTGCTCTGGAACCACAGCTCTCTCTGGGCTCCCTCCTTGAAGTCACTGGTGTGAATGATGTTTCTGCTGATGGGGACGCTGAAGTCTCCCCATATGGTCCCAGGAATAGCCTCAGGCAAAACGGTGTATCCTATCATGGCCCTTAAGGGTGGACCACACTGTACCCTTCCCAGACCATGGCTACCAGGGACCCCAGCTCAGGCAGCTGAGGGCAGGGCAGAAGGGCTTTTTCTGAAGGAGGAGGTGTTTAGTAAAGCAGCTTTCTGGTGCCGCAGCGATCAGCACACCGCTGAAGCCATGCCTCCAAGCACTGGATTGCACACCAAATGAACCACCCACTGCACCCCATTTGGCTTCAACTCTACCAGGGTCCGCTTCTAGGTTCAGAAGGCCCTCTTGAGCTGGCGCGCAAGAGCAGACTCCTCCTGGAGCCCACGGGCGGCACAGCAGCCCCAGAAGTGAGCCACGCCCCGGGATGCTGGGCTGAGGCTCTAAAAATTATATGTCTGGTGGCGCCCCGTAGCTCAGTGGGTAGGGAGCCGACCTCATACACAGAGGCTGGAGAGTTCAAACCCAGCCCGGACCAGCTAAAACAACAAAGACAACTGCAACAACAACAAAAAATAGCTGGCGTTGTGGTGGGCGTTGTACACGAGAGAATCACTTAAGCCCAAGAGTTTGAGATTGCTGTGAGGTGACCACCACTGCACCCTATCCAGGGCAACAGCTTGAGACTCTGTCTCAAAAAAATAAAAATAAATAAAAATAAAAACAATATTTCTTTTTTCTTTATACAAACGAGGAAAAAATTATATTTCTTATGCAAATGTCTTTGTTGTAAAATGATTTTTAATAAGATTATGTTAGTTAGATATAAGCACTTCACATTGTATATCAAATAAGCACATTGTACCCCATAAATGCATTAATGTACACAGTCATGATTTAATAAAGAATAAAAAAATAAAAAATTATATTTCTTAGTCTTGAAGGACCTACAAAATACGACTACGTAATATTTATGAGCATTCTTACCTCCCAGATGAGTGATCCCTATGGAAAGAAGCAAGGAATCCTTTAAAAAAAGAAAAAAAAGAAAAGAAAGGAAAAGAAAACTACATGAAGCATTGTCAAGAATATAGGAGCCTGGCTCGGCACCTGTGGCTCAATCAGCCAAGGTGCCAGCCACATACACCTAAGGTGGTGGGTTCGAATCCCCAGCCCGGGCCGCCAAACAACAATGACGGCTGCAACCAAAAAATGGCCAGGCGTTGTGGCGGGCGCCTGTGGTCCCAGCTACTTGGGAGGCGGAGGCAGGAGACTCGCTTGAGCCCAGGAGTTGGATGTTGCTATGAGCTGTGATGCCATGGCACTCTACCCAGGGGGATAGCTTGAGGCTC
>CAUYQV010153489.1:0-10777 GCA_963574575.1 Galagoides demidoff
GAGAGCGCCCTGCAGAAGGCCAAGCAGGACATGGCCTGCCTGCTCAAGGAGTACCAGGAGGTGATGAACTCCAAGCTGGGCCTGGACATCGAGATCGCCACCTACAGGCGCCTGCTGGAGGGCGAGGAGCAGAGGTGGGTCCAGCCTGCACCCAGGAACTCCATTTGCACAGACAAGCTCGCCTTTGAGTCGTCCCTATCTCCATCTCAGTTTCAAGAACTGGCCCTCAGGCTCTTGGTCTTTAGATTCCTGGTCTCAAGGGACTAGGACTTGGATAAACTCCCATTATCATACAAAGCCAGTGCCACTGTGATACCTCAAATCCCAAAGAGCCCAGGGCCCTCTGGAATTAGTGCCTAGGCACCTTGCCTCTCAGTTCAGAACACCTCAAGAAGTTCCAACCTCAGCTCTTCCTAGATTCATACCCTACCTTGCTTCTAAGAAGTCACCTGCCCTAGAGCGAGCCTCTCCAGGTCTGGCACGCATTATTGTTCAGGCTGTACACAGCACAAAGGCAGCCAACTGAAGTAGAAGTCAGAGCTGAAACCCAGCCCGCATACTTGGCTTGCTAAGTAGTGTGCCCTGGCCTTGCAGCCACTGCCAGAAAGGCACCTTTCTCTAACTTTCACAAAGCCAGAAATATAGGCCACTTATAGCCCCAAGAGGACCCATTCTAGCCCCTAGGGGAAATTTGATGATCTTATTCTGACTTCTTTTCTCTTCCCTTTCCTCACCTTTTCCCTACCCAGGCTGTGTGAAGGTGTTGGAGCGGTGAATGTCTGTAAGTATCCCAAACCCCTGAAAAGGAAAATTTTAGGTTAAACAACAGCAAGGATTTCCTGGCTATGAGTGTATAGAAGCAGGAGGAGGAGTGTTGCCAGTGAGTCCCCCAGTAAAGGAGAGCAGATTGGTCATGCAGCAAGAGAGACTTGGGTGCAGGAAGAATCTCTCAGCCTAAATGAGGTTGGGAAGGGGAAAGAGTAATAAGCATTCATTGAGCAGAGGGACCTCAGGTGCCAGTTGTTATAACCTCCACCTCCACCTCGTATAGGAGAAAAAGCTGAGGCCTCTAGAGAGGAAGGTACTGACCCAAGGTCACAAAGTAGGACCAAGACCGGAACCAGGTCCCCCAACTCTCAGCCCAGAGCCAGACTGGAACAGAAGGCACTTGACATCCTTCCCTCGGTTGACAAATCAGAGCAAAAGGCTGGGTGGGATGGCCTTCAGCAGGCTGGCAGGCCCCCCCCCCCCCGACACTGCCCTTGTTCCCACAGGTGTCAGCAGCTCCCGGGGCGGGGTCGTGTGTGGCGACCTCTGCGTGTCGGGCTCCCGGCCCGTGACGGGCAGTGTCTGCAGTGCCCCCTGCACCGGGAACCTGGCGGTGAGCACTGGGATGTGCGCGCCCTGCTGCCCACTCAACACCACCTGTGGAGGGGGTTCCTGCGGCCAGGGGAGGTGTTAGGTGGCTGGAGAGAGAGCCAGGGAAGCCCCTCTGCTGCCAGACGTGCCACTGCCCCCACCACAGCTGAGAATAGCAGTGCCTCGCTGGCTTCGTCCTTTGTGTTCTGAGAATACACCACCCGGCTCGTTCCCATCAGCCACTCCTCTGCCCCATCTGTCCAACTGGAGAGGGGCCTGCTGCCTGCGAACAGACCCAGGGAGCAGGGCCTTCCTTCCCTGGAGGAAGCGCTGAGGGACTGTTTCCCATGCCTCTCTGGCCTCTCATCTCCCCTTTTGCAATAAACTGGGGGGCCCACTTTCTGCCCTGTGTTGCCTTGCTTTCTTGGAGCCCGTCGGTGCCTACCAAATGACGAGCACCCTAGCCCAGTGGTGTGGCCTGAGGACTAAAGTCATCCAAGCCATCTGCAACCTGGATAACAGTGCCCTCATCCCCAGACCAGGTAGTGCTGACAGAGCACCCAGCACCTTCTGCTTTGTCACACCTCTCTGTCCAGGGTGATTTCGGGCTTTGTCCCTCCAAACTTGTGAAAGGAACCGCAGAAGGCCATAAGATCTGCTGACCATCAGTGTGCACATGTGTGTACGTGTGTGCACATATGGGGGACCTGTGTGTGTTACACTGTGGTCCCCTTCCTGCCCACGCACCTGCCATTTCCTTGCCTTGGCCCATCTTCACTCTGCCCTCACCCACCCACCACGCACACGTGTCATGGCAGCAACCACCACGAGTGTCAGCAGCCTCCCCCAGGTGGCCACATTGTGTTACTCAGGACCCCACCTCACCCACTGTGACATCCTCCCCTCGCAGCCCAGCACACTGTCCCCACCATACACAAACACGCATCTCCGGCACCCAGACAGCCTTATTCTGAGCCCCCAGCTAGTAAAAGGACACCATCCATTTACTTTCCCAACTGCCCCCCTTACCCCTAGATGCCCCAGAGTTCCAACCCTAAGGCTGAGACGGCTCCTCTGCCCCCTTCTTGGCCTGAGCTCTCCTGTCCTCTGCTCAGGCAGATCTGAAGAGCTCTGAAGAGGGAGACTTAGAGAAGTCCCTCATCCTTGAAGAGCCAAGCCAGAGACTGCAGCCCACCCTGTCAGTCACTCCAGTCCCTTCCTCGCTGGCCTTCTTCATGTGCCCCCTTCATCCTGGCCCTACCCCAGCCACTGGCCTCTCCTGCCCATCTTACCATGCTGTCCTTGCAGGACTCTGCTCCTTTCCTCACTCCCTCTGGAATCTCTGGCTCAGCCCTGTAGGCTCTACACCAAGGCTCCCTGTCGCCTTCTCTCCCTCCCACCTCCTGACCCCCTTAGTCTCAGGCCTTTCCCCTCTCTATCCCTGGACTCTTGGCATCTCCCAGGCAGCCCTGCTCATGTCCCTCACCTGTGCACCTCACCTGCGCACACCACCTAGAACATCAAAGTATCCAGGGTCCTTTTCTCACCTCTCTACAGCCCCTCCCAAGGAAATCACATCAGTCTATCCCTTCAGTTATAGCCATAGTCAACATCCTCCCTGGTTAAAACCCTCCATCTGGACTTCAGAGTCCTAATGAGACTCCTACCCTCCCTCCTCAGCTTCGGACCCACATTCCCAGTTCCCAGCCTCTGAGATACCTCCATCTGGCAGTTCTAGAGGTGCTTTGGGCTCAAGAGACCTTCCAGCTGACTTACTGCTTCCAACCCTCTGCCAGAGCCTCCTCCTCTCTGCTCCATCAAGAACATCAACGCAGTTGCTGAAACAAGCACCTACAATCTACCCACACCTACACCTCCCTCTCAGTGATCTATCCACACCTAAACTTCCCTCTCAGAGTGATCCACCGATACCTGCACCTCCCTCTCAATGTGCTCTATGTTCATCTGCTCCTCCCTCCCGGTCTGTTCTACTCACACCTACACCTTCCTCTCAGTGTGATCTACCCACACCTGCACCTCCCTCCTCTCAGTGTGATCTACCCACACCTGCACCTCCCTCTCAGTGTGATCTACCCACACCTGCACCTCCCTCTCAGTCTGATCTATCCACACCTGCACCTCCCTCCCAGTCTGATCTACCCACACCTGCACCTCCCTCTCAATCTGATCTACCCTTACCTGCACCTCCCTCTCTGTGTGATCTACTCACACCTACACCTCCCTCTCTATGTGTTCTACCCACACCTGCACCTCCCTCCTCTCAGTGTGATCTACCCACACCTGCACCTCCCTCTCAGTCTGATCTACCCACACCTGCACCTCCCTCTCAGTGTGATCTACCCTCACCTGCACCTCCCTCTCTATGTGATCTACCCTCACCTGCACCTCCCTCTCAGTGTGATCTACCCTTACCTGCACCTCCCTCTCCATGTGATCTACCCACACCTGCACCTCCCTCTCAGTGTGATCTACCCACACCTGCACCTCCCTCTCAGTGTGATCTACCCTCACCTGCACCTCCCTCTCAGTGTGATCTACCCTCACCTGCACCTCCCTCACACTGTGATCTGCCCACACCTATACCTCCTTCTCAGTGTGAGCTACCCTCACCTGCACCTCCCTCTCAGTGTGATCTACCCTCACCTGCACCTCCCTCTCAGTGTGATCTACCCACACCTGCACCTCCCTCACACTGTGATCTACCCACACCTACACCTTCCTCTCAGTGTGACCCACCTACACCTGCACCTCCCTCACACTGTGATCTGCCCACACCTATACCTCCTTCTCAGTGTGAGCTACCCACACCTACACCTCTTAACTCAAAGGGAGGTCGGATTGCTTCCCCTTTTGCCTCCTAAACAGCTTCCAATCTATTCTTTCCTCTCTCAGTCTGGCTGTGCTCCCCTGCCTACACCCAGCTCACCCCTAGTCCTGCTCTTCCCCTTCCCTACCCCACTGCAGAGCAGACAGAGACCCCTTCATATAACACAAGGCCAGCCTTGCAGTGGGTCCACACTGCCTATAGGATAAAGTCCAGACTTCTAAGCATCACACGTTAGTCCCACACATCTGACCCTGGCTAATCTTTTAGTGTCTCCTACCACTCCCCAATTCCTCTGCCCCCAGACTCCCCCCTACTCTGGCTCAAGATGCCCTGACCTCCTGTCAAATGAGGGACTAGAGGGTCTACTTGGGTCTTTTCAGTTCTGACCTTATTGGGAAGTGACTCTGACTTGTGCCCTAGGATCTTAACAATCCTTTCCCAGGGATGTAATAAGGATACAAGAAGGCCTGCCAGTCTTGGGATCTTATGGAGGTACCACCTAGGGGAGTCCAGGAAGGCTCCCTGCCTCTTGAGGTGATGCACCCTTCTTTCATTCTTCTAGCTTCAGGGACCAGGCATGGCAAAATCTCCATCTGTTAAAACCTCTGGTCCTGAGTCCCTGAACCCCATCTTCTCTGCCACCCTTGCCACCTCTCCGTTAAGGAGAGAGGAGGCTACAAAGAGCTCTGGCCTTAGTGCTGGGTGAAAAAGAGAGGCAGGGCTAAAGGAGATGAACTAGGAAAAGCCAGTTACTTCCTGCAGAAAGTAATGTTGAGCCTGAAAGGAAGACCAGAAGCTCATTTATTCAATCAACAAATAATATATCAGCCTCAGGTACTGGCATATGTAATTATGTACCAGGTACTATTTGTTACACAAGCTAGGGTTCACAGAAATGAATAAAATACTCAAAGATGTTTGTTCCTAGGAAGCTTAATTTTATAGCAAGATGTGAACCCAAGTGAGGAGTTAGCCAGAAGACATGTGTTCCAGATGCAGAGAACAGCATGGGGCAGGGGCCGGACTACAAGTATGGAACACCAGGAAACTGATGCAGGAGCAGGGCTGCTCTCTAGGGCCCTCAAAAAGATGAAAAGGCTGAAAATGAGCCTTTCATTTCTTCTCTCTCCTCCACTGCCCCTCCTACCCCAACTCCAGCTCCGCCCAAAATAGCTCTCTCCACCCAAGGTCATTTCTCATTCCTACTTCCTCCCAAGCGCTTTTCCCATCATCTTGCAGTGGTACATGCTACGGACCAATTCACCAGGCCTTCCATGCTTCACAGGATGAGCTCACCACATCATTTCTGGAAGTTTCCTATGGGCTACTAAGGAATGTGAGCTAGTTAAATGTTAGATCCCTCTGCACTGACAAGCCCTAGGTAAGGCCAGCATGGTAGTGACCATACCCAGAGTAGTGGCGCCTCAGCATCGGCCCTGCTCTGCACACCAGCTGAGGCTCTTGTTTATTCAGTGAGCCAGTGGTATCACCTACCATTTATCATGCAGGTAAATGAACTGAGGTTTGAAAAGGTGACAAAGCCAGGAGAGGAAAGTGAGACTCCAGACCTCAGTCTCCTGATCTTTTTCTCACCCACTCTGCTTCCTCCTACTCCTTGCTATGTGCCATACTCCAAACTTCTATTTAATCCTCCTGCAGTGGCTATCTTCAGAAATGACCCTCCAACAATCCCTTCCCTGGGAATTCCTCCCCTTCCTCATCCCAAAGGTAGAGCCTATTTCTCCTCACCTTGCACCTGGGCTGGCCCTGTGACTGCTTTGACCAACTGAATGTGATAGAAAGCACATTGTATAGCTTCTGTACCAAGGAGGCCTTGAGAAGCTTGGTGGCACGTGGAGAACAGAGTCCCTGGCCATCAGCCTCTGTTGAGCTCCCAACCACATGAGTGAAGTCATATCAAACTTTCCAACCATTCCAGAGCCCCAGCCAATAACATGAAGCAGAAGAATCACCCCATCAGTTCACATAGTCATGAAAAATACTGTTGTTTTAAGCCTATAAATGTGGGGACATTTTGTTATGTAGCAACAGATAAGTGGAAGAGAAATTGGTGCCTCGTAATGGAGTGCTGCTATAGCAAAACCTGTGACATTTGGGATGCAGGCATCAGGCAGAGCCTAAAGATCCTCAAGGAGATAATTAGTGAAGGCTGGGTAGACACAGGAAATATATCCCTGGAGACTAGAAAAATGCATAGAGACTGGGAGAGGCTGTTCCTTATGGCTGCAGCTCCTATATTCTTTTTTATTTTTTTTTCTGAGACAGAGTGCCATGGCATCACAGCTCCCAGCAACCTTGAACTCTTCGGCTTAAGTGGTTCTCTTGCCTCATCCTCCCAAGTAGCTGGGACTAGAGGCACCTGCCACAATGTCTGGCTACTTTTGTTGTTGTTGTTGCAGTTGTCATTGTTGTTTTTAGCTAGCCTGGGCCAGTTTTGAACCCACCAGCCTTGGCATATGTGGCTGGTGCCATAACCACTATGCCATAGGCACTGAGCCAGGTCCTATATTCTTTAGAGTTCTTGTTTTTTACTGGGCTGATCCCCTATTCCCCCAATTCTCTATTATAGTTTATAATTTTTTATGTTAAATGTTCTTAGTTCAGATTGTCTTCTGATTGGACCCTGAGTGATACACCCTATCCCAGCAGGTGGCCTGCACCAAACTAGCCAGGTGCAATTTTAGCCATTTTGGGCCTTCCAGACATCCTAGCACCCAAACAGCACCACATAAAGTAGAAGGAGTACCTGATAAGCCCACAGAATCCTGAAAAATGATTAAAATATTGCTGTTTTAAGCCTCTCTATCTGGAGTGGTTTATGTATAATAGGTATCTGAGACATTGCCCTACACCCCTTTGGGTACTGGCACCGTTCTCAATATGAAGAAGCTAAAGCTTAGTGAGGATTAGTGACTCACCCACAGTCACAGAACTAGTACGTGGCTAAAGCAGCATTCACACAGGGGACTGCATGAACCAAGTCCTGGGAAACATCATCTTCCTTAAGGAGCTAGCAGGATTTTAGGAATACTGTCCAATCTCCTCCATTCTATAGCCAAGAAAACTGAAGCTTGGGGGGTTGGAAACAATTTGCCCAAAGTCACACATCTGACAAGTGGTGGTCAGGACTGGGAATTAGAAGCCTGGTGTCCTCTTGACTTTCAACCCAGAGGACTTCTCCCTGCTACTCTGCTTTTCATACCTACCACCACAGTTTTTTCATGCACCTTTCCCCTCCAGAAAGTCATCCTGGTTGAGAACCCTTAGGGGACATTTGGCCTTGTCTAGAGTCACCTTTGTTATCACAACTAGGGATCAGGAAGGACCTTGGTATCTAATGGATAGAGGTCAAGGGTGCTGCTAAACATCCTACAAAAAACAGGATGGGCCCTCAACAAAGAAGGATCTGCCCCCCAGGTCAGTAGTGCTGCAGCTGAGAAATCTTTAGACCATGACCCCATTACAACTCCCTGGCTCCATGAGTCCTCCCTTGTTCTCCCCAAGGCCTGAGTGGCTCAAGGACAGATGGGCAGCAGGACGTGCTGTCATTGTCCCTCACTGGAAATGACTGCAGTGCATGCCAGGTGGATGGAGATGCCCCCAGGAACTCTGGCAGCAACGCCTATCACAGGAGGGCCATGGCATTTTCAAAATTCTGGAGCACCAGGCTTGATTCGCTATGATTAGTTTATTGGAAACACAGAGTGAAACAGACACGCAGGTAGGAGAGCCATCAGCGGGCAGCCCTGGGAGGGAGGGGCCGTCTCTCCCGCGGAGCACGTCCCTCACAGAGTTACAGGAAAGCCAACATCAGCGCTCCCCTGCTCCACTCCACAGGCAGAAGCCGGTGGGCAGGGTCGGAGCAATGCAGGCAGGGAGACTGGGGGCCTGTCCTGTTTACCCGAGTTTGAGGGAAGGGGTCAGACGAAACCAATCAAGCCAACAGATAGCAAGCGAAGGAAAGGGATGAATCCTCAGGACAACAAATGGACGACTAGGAAAGTTTACAGAAAGACCCAGGCCCGCCCTGGCCTCCCGGAGTGGTGGGGAGAGCAGCAGGGAGGGCGCCGGGCCGGCGGGACGTTCAGATTACTCGAGGTCCTGGCTGAGCAGAGGGTGACGGCGACGGTCTCTTGTGGAGGCGCAGCCACCTAGCAACGCTTACAGCAGCTTGTGGGGACGCAGGGAGCGCAGGCATCGGGGGTGCTCACCACCACGCTGCTGTTGCACGGGGCGCTGCCGACTCTGGCAGAGACAGCAGGGGCAGTAACCGAGGCGCAGAGATCGCCACAGACGACGCCACCGCGGGAGCTGCTGACGCCTGCGAGAGGGACAGGGAGAGGCGCACGTCGGGAATGGCCACAACCAGGTGGCTCTGCTGCCAGCGCAAGGTCCCCTCCCCATAAGAGGCCTCCCCCCGACCCACCCAGGGACCCTCCCCACCAAAGGCGCCCGGCCCCGCAGAAATAGAGGCCCGACTACTTACAGACATTCACGGAGCCAACGCCCTCGCACAGCCTGTGGGGAGAGGAAAGGGAAAGGTCAGTGCCGCCAATGAGGCTAGGAAGGAAGGGGCCACCGCACCTGCCTTCCAGGTGCTCTCCAAGAGGATGGCGCGACACCAGCTAAAGCCACCAGGAGGGACTGGAGACAGACGCCTGCCAGCAGTGCCGCCTGGGACTCAGCCTCTCTCTCTGCCTGGGCGCCCTTACTAGGACAGTCTACTTGGAGATCTATCGTGAGGATTAAGTCAAATAACACACCTATGGTGTTTAGTCCCTGGCGCTTTGGGAATTATCAGCTCCCACCATTTCTAGGTTGGTTCTGATTGAATTGTAGATATGCTTGGAGAGCAGATTTAACTTCCTACATCAGGAAAGAGTTGTCTCTTCTTTTCCTCACTGCCTAAAAACAATGCCTGACTCAATAAAATAACTGTTGGGTGAATGAATGGGATTTAAAACCCATGTAGAACAGGCTCAGAAACTGTCTTCAATTCTCCCATTTGACAAATGGAGATACTGAGGCCAATAGAGGGGCAATACTAATGACAGAGGCAGGAATGTCAGGCCACCTAACTGCACCCAGCCCACATCTCTTCACACACAATCTTGTCTTCCTGAAAGAAAACCAACAGAGTTCCCCTGAAGGTACAGTGGCAAAGGAACCAGCCTCAGAACAGAGAAGAATTCCCAGGCCATCCTCAAATCTGCCAGGTTCCCTGGGCAGCCCATGCCAAAGCTTCTGAGCTCAATCCAAGAACCTCGCATGGTGGAGGGGTGGCCCCTCACTCTCCAGGGCTATCTTCAGCCTCTAAATTCAGACTTGCAAGATAAGACCCCCAGTTCCAAAGTCTTCTGTAATGAAACTCCTTTCGCCCACTGAGACCCAGCAGCCCTGAGCTTTCCAACACAATCATTTGAGTTTGTTGTGAGACTTGGATTTTGTGTGATCACTTGGACTTTCAGGTACCAAACCTGTGTTCTCAGCTCCCCAACACACAGGATGCCCCCTCTGCATCCTTCCTTTCACCCTTATATCCTATCCCCCAAGTCAAGGCCCTCTATGAACACGCAAAGAGGGCAAGCTCAGGGTGTGACCAATTGACCAACTAGGGCAAGAAACCAAAGGCAAGGGATGAGCTCCAGTTCCAAGAGTGTTGTAGGCATAAAGGCTGCACTGTATAGCGGCCCTCTGGCCACAGGAAGGCTGAACGACCCCTGGGTCTTCTCTCCTTCCACCTCCAAAGCAAGAAAAGAAGGTATATGTGCCTCAAGGGACGAGATCCTGCTCTCTGCTTAACTGAGTCCCACCTGCTGCAATCAAAGACCACTCATCGTCATTCCATTTGTGTCATTGATGGAATCCTCTGTAGCCATTAAGGGCTAAATCTGAACTCCCAGGGCTAAGGCTGGAGACAGGGAAAGGGCCAGGGCCTGACCAGGAGAGCCAGCTGGAATCTGGAGGGGCATGTGCAACTAGACTAGAGGGAGGGACTATGTGTACCCCAAGCTCAGGTAGGCTTTTCAGGAATAGAGATGGCTACTGCCAGACCCTTGATTTGAAAGTCACTTTAACACAAGACTCCCATCACAGATCCATGCCTGGGGAAGCAGGAGAGACTGAGAGAGATTAGATGAGACTAAAAGGACTTACACAAATTACGTGTCCGGTTGCAGGCTTGGGAGTGTTAGACACGAAAGTTGAGTGGTGACAAGAATGTGAGGACAAGGCAGGCTGAGAACCCAGCCAGGGCTGGCAAAGTAAACTGGATATAGGACCCACCTCTGCTCCTCGCCCTCCAGCAGGCGCCTGTAGGTGGCGATCTCGATGTCCAGGCCCAGCTTGGAGTTCATCACCTCCTGGTACTCCTTGAGCAGGCAGGCCATGTCTTGCTTGGCCTTCTGCAGGGCCTCCTCCAGACCTGCCAGCTTGCAGCGGGCATCACTGAGGGCCGCCTCACCCTGCTGCTCAGACTGGGTCACAGCAGCCTCCAGCTTGGAGTTCTGTAGGCCCAGAAAAGAACAAGATTCTTTATGGTCCCGAGTT